>CAKAKR010042853.1:0-35573 GCA_916700685.1 Adelosebastes latens | reverse complement strand
TATTAAATATATATATAATATATATATATTAAATATATATATAATATATATATATTATACATATATAAATAAAGCAATTATAAAATTTAAAGAAAAAATGTTGTACTTATTTTTTATCATCATATTGCCGAGTATTTATGTGATGTATTATTAATATTTTAATTTTCATCTCATAGCGTTTTTTTTTATCCCCTCGACGTAAATAACGTGATGATGTCACAGCACGTATAAGTACGTGGCCCAGTGTGGACTCTCTCAGCTGACCCAGAACACTCTGGACCTTGTAGTTTTTAATGTTTTAATTATTGAAGGCGGAATCTCCCTACTTCCGGTGTGAAGGCGGGGGTGTGTTGCCTGTAGCAGCTCGCGCCCCACCCTCTGTTGTTGTTGTCATTATAACTGAACGGTCGCGTGCTGTGTGCTGTGGCTCGTGCTTCGGCCGTTAACCTGCTCTCATTAACGGAGCCGCCGCTCGGGAGCTGGCTCGCTCTCCGCGCGCATGCAGCAGAATGGCTCGAGCGGTCCTAACGGTTCTAACGGTTCTAACGGCTCTGGTTCCGACCGGCAGCAGCAGCACCAGGCGGCTCGGTCCTTCAGCCCGCTGCTGTCCGGCGGCGGCGGCGCCTCGACGCGGGTCCGCCGGTTCATCCAGGAGCGGAGGACGCTGCCGCTGCCGCTGCCGCTGCCCAGAGTGATGGTGGTGTTCTCGGCCGCGGGAGAACCAGACAAACCGGGCGATGCCATGTTGTCCGTGTCCGGCTGCGGCTCCGGCTCCGGCTCGGACTGCGCTGCCGAGGAGGACTTCAGGAAACCGGCCTCCACTACACCCAGCTACACCCTCACCAAGCCGCTCCGCTCCTCCATCAACACCCAGGAGCAGGAGGTAGGCTGAAGGCCGATATACCGGGAGGGTTTACCGGGGAGAAATCCCGTTAAACCGGCACACTAACAAGCTAACTAGACGGTCATCACATCTAGCTTCAAACAGACATTACTCTGTATAAATACTACAGTGTATAAATACTACAATGTAGAAGTACTCTATTACTAGTCCTGTTAGCTACTCAAGTAAAAGTAGAAATACTCTATTACTAGTCCTGCATTGAGTAAAAGTAGAAATACTACAGTGTAGAAGTACTACAGTGTAGAAGTACTACTACTACAGTGTAGAAGTACTACAGTGTAGAAATACTACAGTGTAGAAGTACTACTACTACAGTGTAGAAGTACTACAGTGTAGAAATACTACAGTGTAGAAGTACTACTACACTGTAGAAGTACTACAGTGTAGAAGTACTACTACTACAGTGTAGAAGTACTACAGTGTAGAAGTACTACTACTACAGTGTAGAAGTACTACAGTGTAGAAGTACTACTACTACAGTGTAGTAGTACTACAGTGTAGAAATACTAGAGTGTAGAAATACTACAGTGTTAGCTACTTAAGTAAAAGTAGAAGTACTACAGTGTAGAAATACTACAGTGTAGAAGTACTACAGTGTAGAAATACTACAGTGTAGAAGTACTACAGTGTAGAAATACTACAGTAGAAGTAGAAATACTACAGTAGAAATACTACAGTAAAAGTAGAAATACTACAGTGTAGAAATACTACAGTGTTGGCTACTCAAGTAAAAGTAGAAATACTACAGGGTAGAAGTACTACAGTGTTAGCTACTCAAGTAAAAGTAGAAATACTACAGTGTAGAAATACTACAGTGTTGGCTACTCAAGTAAAAGTAGAAATACTACAGTGTAGAAGTACTACAGTGTTGGCTACTTAACATATTTATTAGTTAATAAATAACAGCAGAAAACTATTAAAAATAGAGAAAGTACAAATACACACTTTAAGTGTTTTCATATAACTATAATAATTATGACCAGAATCAGAATCAGAATGGTGTTTATTGCCAGGTGTAAGAGGTCTACACTAGGAATTTGCTTTGGTTTTGTTGGTGCAAGTCAAACAGTTTAATAACAAAAGAATAGATAAAAACGTTAGAATAAAATAAGAATAAAAAAATGTAATTTCTACCAACATAATATCAATACTACTAAATGATTACACGCTGTATGAGGCTATTTATACAGGGGTCAGAGGTCATTAAGCTGCCTGAGCCCCGTCATGATTGGCTGTCAGGTGTGTCACATGACTTGAGTTAATGAGAATAATCCTCTTATTTCTGTGGTCTGGCAGTGAAGTCAAGAGACGGGCTGTTCACAGCTCTTTGAGTAATCCAGAGAGGTGTTAAATTAGTAGTTTTTTAAATGAAGTTTGGTGATATACTGGATGTAGTCCCATTAAACAACAATAACAATCAGCATTCTACTTTTAACCTAGTGTGCCTATTGTGTGTGTATGTACAGGAGGTGTCTCATTTAACTCCTATATTGTAATGCAGTACCAGTATTAGTATTAGTATTAGTATTAGTAGTAGTAGTAGTAGTAGTAGTAGTAGTAGTACGAGTAGTAGTACGAGTAGTGATTACATAGTAAATCACCCTTCAAATCCTATAATTTCAGTGTCAAACACTTGTACTTGTACTTGTACGTTTCAGTCATCAGATCATTGTCAGGTAAAATTAATAGAAACAAAATAGCACCAGTACCATATAAATATACATAAAATATAAATATACTAGTACCATATAAATATACATAAGATATAAATATACTAGTACCATATAAATATAGCCACTAATTAGAGGTTTGCCTGCAGCAGCACCTTCCTGACTTCCACTCAAATTAAGGTCAATTAAGTCTTCCACTTGTAAACAAACAAGGTTTGAAGATAAACTACTGTAGGTGGGTACATACTATTCAATAGAACAAGTTAATATACAAGCAGGAAACAAATATACAACAGAATATTTCAAAAATATGTTCTAATCAAATCAAAAAGTAGGAGAATTTGATAAGATAATGAACAAAAGTTACTTATTTTTATGGGTTGAAAAACTGTAAAACAGGCAGATATTACCTCAAAAACAGTTTGTGAAGCTAATAATAATAATTTATAATTATTATAAATTATTAAATAATAAAATAATACTAGAATAATAAATATAAAAAAATAGAATAATAAAATAGAATAATAATATTAATATTTTCTTTTTATCTACACTTTACTTTTATTTTCATGGATGTACAGTATATAATGGCTCATAATTAATAAATTTAACCACCACAGTTCTGTCTCATTTAAGTCTTTAAAGTCCATTAAACATAAACCAGTCTACTTTAATGGCAAAATTAAAGTCTACATAACCTAAAACAAAAAAATTAACAAACAAATAATTAAAAAAGCTAATAAAATAATAAAAATAGTAATAAATAAATAAATAATAAAAAAGCAGATATTACCACAAAACAGTATGTGAAGTAAATCATTATCTTTTTATCTACACTGTACATTTATTTTCAAACATCAGACATTTATCTTTCAGTTGCTTGTATGGATATAACGGCTCATAATTAATCAATTTAACCACCACAGTTCTGCATATTTAAAAAGTCTCATTTATGTCTTTAACATGCATTGAACCAGTCTAATTTATAGTCTAAATTAAATTGTTCCTATCCTAAAACAACACACCTTTTAAACTTGTTAATTAAATAAATGAAACAATACTTTATTAAATACATCTTTGCACAAGAATCTCCGTCCGCATAGGGAGAAAATCTCTGAGTTATATATTATATTATATATATTCAACATATTCAGTAGTTAAGAACACATGACAGGTATTTGTTTGTAGTAAAATAGTCCCCTTTTTTCACTTCTCTTGACTATCAAAATAAGTAATATTAATTAGAAATTGTTTTAAATAACAGCTGTAAATTCTTGGTGAAATACATATTGTGTTATGGCTGGAATATCTCTTCATTTTTCATCCATTCAACACTTTCTTTTTACGGTATGTAACAAACATTGCAGTTTCACTTTTATTTCCATATCTTCCTAGTTTCCAGAGGTCATCTCTCTGAACGTTGGGGGCACGTACTTCACCACCCGCCTGTCCACGCTGCGGCGATACGAGGACACCATGTTGGCCGCCATGTTCAGCGGGCGTCACTACATCCCACGTGATGCGGAGGGACGCTACTTCATCGATCGGGATGGAACATATTTTGGGTGAGTTGCATTGCGTGTGTGTGAGCTGTTTTTAGACCAGGGACATACATTAGTGTACAGTCAGATGTCTGAGAGGACTACTCTGTATTTCTGAATGGTCTTTCACGGTTTTAGGTCGTAGGAAGTCCTCTTTATAAATAGATGTTATTTTGTATGAAGGGTTTGTTTTGTACATGGAGAACAAAACGCTGTAGGATCAACCAGACTGACAACAGAAGGAGCAGAAAGAGACAAATGCCTCATTTCCACTGCATGGTTCGGTTCGGCTCGACTCAACTCAATTTTGGTACCAGGTGCTTTTCTTTTAGGGATGCACCGATACCAGTATCGGGTATCGGGTCCGATACTGTGCTCATGTACTCGTACTCGCAAAACGGCTCCGATACAACGGCACCGATACCACTTTACGGCAGCGTGATTAACCTCTCGTCACCATCTTTCGGGTCCTATCGCACGCGCTCACGCTCCATCTCCCTGACGGTGCGGGCGAGACGGGTGGGAGGTGCAACCACCTTAGCCGGCGCGCGCCGGCCCTCACTTTCATTGCGCCACGGGGTTTTTGCTTGCACCCTCTGACTCACGCGTGCGTTAGACTCCTTGGTCCGTGTTTCAAGACGGGTCAGGTGGGTTGCAGAAATCGCCGCAGACCCCTGGCGCCTTTTACGTGGGCCGAGCCCCGTGACACGCACTGAGGACAGTCCGTAATTGTTTTAAATTTGTTTTTACATATAAGTATGTAATAATTTAGTATAAATCTCAAAATAGCCCATGAAATAAGGAATAATCCCACAACATTATTCATTATCCATATTCAACATGAATTATTATTAGTTATTCTCAGATGGATATCACTGTTTGGCGCTGTCCCGGGCACTGAAATGAGGGAGATGGAGACAGACAGACAGAAGAACATGTAAGCCTGATGTGCCGCTCCGCGCCGCGCCGTGCCGCACCGCACCGTAGTGCACCGCACCTGAACGCACCGCACCGCATCGCACCGCACCGCATCGCACCGCACTGCATCGCACCGCACCGCACCGCACCGCACCGCACCGCCAAGCTTCGAATACCTTAGATTTTTCTCACCGATGCTTCGAAGCCCAGAAGATGGTATTCGGACAGCCCTAGTGTACACCGTAGTTTTGCGGGCTGACATTCGGTCGCTATTGACGGTAGCTTGGCTATTTTAAAAACAGCAGGTTTCTGCAGGATGTCCCGTGGCGCGGTAGTGACGATCCTCTCTGACCAATCAGTGGTCTGCAGTGTTTTAAAACAAATTCAACATCCAAGTTCAGCAGTATTCTCCCATCATGCAACACTGTGTGGACATCAACTAAATGGACGTTTGAATCATTTAATTCTTCTTTTGGGGCCAAAAACTATTTCAAATGTAAATAAAACATTTGGTGTCTGAATTATACTACTTTTTATCTGTTATTATTGAAGGAAAGAAGAAAAAAATCAGCTGATTCCAACCTTTTACACTGTTTTGTACAAAAGAAGACAACATTATTATTATCCCGCTGATTTAATACGGTTGCAGTATTATCCTCTCATGAGAATGGCAGAGAAACACTTGAGAGATTGTGTGGTTTTTAAATGGCAACCGAGAGATAGCGGAGGATAAGAAAGTTCACACTCTGCACTCTGAAAGTGGTTTTTAAGCCGCTGATGGCAGCTCATTATATTCTGACAGGCATCCATGAGTCTCTCTGGCTTCTGTTATTGCTGTAAACTGATTTACATATCTATTTCTGTGCTTGTTTGCTGACATATATGCCTGCCCTGTACCGATAGAAATTTAGGAGAAGAAGACAATAAGAATGTTGCATCATTCATTCTATTTGTTTGGAGCAGGAGAAACACTAATGTGTTCCTCTATGTACTGCACTGTATACAGTAGGGGTGGGAACATTTTTTTTTTTTTGTACGATTTTAAAATAGATTTTTTAACGCCAGAATTGATATATTTGCTTTATTTGAGTCTATGTGGAGGTATAAGGAAGATACCGTTTTTATTGTTGTAGTCTGAGTAACGTGACGTCATATCCGTTCCGTATCCGTCAACCAAAACAAACCACAGCCGGTCGAAACGACAAAGCTGAAAACGTTGGAGGGTCTGCGTGGAAACGACTTGCACCCTCCCATGTTAAATCCAGCGTGGTAAACACTACACATCCAGTAAAGGATGGAAACACTTTGGGTTACATCACGGCTAAGGCTGCATGCTAACTCTGTTACGGACAGGAAACGTTATCGATCGCGGTAATGTGGCGATCGAGCCGTCCGTCGCTCTCGTCTCCGTGGTCAAATGGGCCGACGCTACAACTGTAGAGCACCCATATACTGACATTTCTGTTCTCTGCATTGAAACGGCCCCGATGGAGCTGACCATGGCTGGATAAAGAGAACGGAGCTGACGGGAGAGCTAGAGACCACCTTGGAGAAGTTAGAGGAAGTAGACACGTGGGACTACGTCTGCTTTTCAAAATAAGGTGTAGGTACATATATGGAAATAAGATTGATTGGATTATATTCACCAGAAGTATAAAACATTACATGTCCCTTATAAATTAAAAAGAAAATACCACTAATCTGTGAGGGAAATGTCTTTATTCTTTGATTTTTGGGTAGCTGGATAACAAATAATTCCTGACAATGACTGATATATTTGACTTCAGGACATCCCCGATTACATACATGCTGAAAATCAAACATTTTTACTGGATTAATTTAGAGATTTTCCAAGGTAAAAGTCCCTAGAAGTGAATGATTCAACTTTTCCCATGGTCTATTGTTAAAAAAGTTATCAAAATCGCAATTAATTGTAATATTGAATACTTAAAAATCGCAATACATACCAAATCGGCACCCAAGTATCGTGATAGTATCGAATCGGGAGATAGGTGAATCGTCCCAGCCCTAGTATACAGATAGGTGACAATAAAGTCTCTCTTATCTTAAACATAAAGCCTGCAACACAAAACAATTAACATAAAGTGCAGCGATAAACAGACTATAATGTATAATATTACATTAGAGGAGGACACTTAGAGGAGGCAGCACAAACAGACAAAACAAAGAACACTAAGTACAGCTGAGGCTGATGGGAATGACATTCATTTTGCAGATATTTGGTCGTAAAATTGAAAGTACAACTGGACCAAATTTCATGGCAATCCATGCAATAGTTGTCGAGACATTTCACTAAAAACCACGAACGTCAACCTCGTGGTGGCGCTCGAGGAAAAGCCAGAGGATCACCACAGTCGGTAGGCGTCATCGTCTGGGGAACATGAACGTCTGTGCAGAAGTTCATTAGATATTTGCTGTAAGTCTGGACCAAAGTTGGCTGCTAGCGTTGCTAAAAAGCAAAAGCAAATAGCTTTAAATATGAATGTGATCCCAAGCTGAGTCAAGATGTCTGAGTTATGTAAGAGTTGTGTTGGGGTTAGGTCAGTTGTGTATGAACGTGTCTGTGTGAGGGGGTGGGGATTAAAGATTTAAAAACAAGGAGCTAGCAGAAAGAGACAGGGGAAGATATGCAACTTTATAAAGTAATAAAAACCCAGACACTCAGAAGGAGCCTTTTCATTTGGGACATTAACACCGGTGCTTTTAGCCAACCCCGTTGTTTTTCAGGCTATTGTCTTTGCTGAGAAATAAATCTTCCATGATGCTGTTGTGTTGGACGCTGCAGCAGCTTTTTCTTTTTCTTCCTCCAGGAGTGTTTTTCTGCATTAATTTTATCCTCTATGTTCACGAGCCCTCCAGGTTCTGCTGCAGAGAAACAGAAAATCTACTTTACTGGCCAAGTGTGTTGATACATTAGCAGAGATAAAAAACAGTATAATCCAGACATCAAATGTGTTATTTACATTTTAAATAGGTTTGGCCCCAAAAAAAGAAGAATGAAATGATTCAAACTTCCATTTAGTCCATGTCCCCACAGTGTTGAGCATGACAGGGGAGAATACGGTTTGTTTTTCAGTCAGTGACCCTCGATCATTATTCAACCGGTGCAACTGGGTTCTTAATTAGGGCTCCGTTGTTAATTAATCTGTTGATTATTTGCTTGATTAATCGATTAGTGGTTTGGTCTATAAAATGGTGAAAAATGTCGGTCAGTGTTTCCCAAAGCCCAGGATGACGTCCTCAAATGTTTTGTTTTGTCCACAACTCAAAGATATTCAGTTTACCGTCATAGAGGAGTAAAGAAACCAGAAAATATTCACATTTAAGAAGCTGGAATTAGTTGGCAATTCATTTCATTGTTGATAATCGATTAATCGTTGCAGCTCTACTCTAAATACTGAGTTGGTCCATTTTTCTTTGGGCCCTTCAGCTAAGAATCCCCCGTTACACTGAGTGGGTACTATCTGCAGTGGAAAACGAAATAGAGAAAAGTACCTAGTACCAAAAAATGAGTTGAGTCGAGCCAAACCATGCAGGACTAATAAGGCATTTGTCTCTTTCTGCCCTTTAAATTGTCAGTCGGGTTGAACCATCGTACAGCGTTTTGTTCTCCAAGCCCAAAACAAAATAATAGCCCTCTGACATCAGTTAGGATTCATGAGGTAGGAATACAGTTTTAACTGGATGTGTTCCAGACAATACCTGTTTCTATTTAAAGGGACATCCTGAACTTCCTGCGAGAAGGTGAGCTCCCTCACAGGGACCGGGTGCGAGCGGTGCACAGAGAGGCTCAGTACTACGCCCTCGGCCCGCTGCTGGACAGCCTGGAGGACACTCAGCCGCTCACCGGGGAGAAAGTTCGGCAAGCTTTCCTCGATCTGATGCCCTACTACAGAGGTACCTGGAGCCTGACTCCCTCACATGCTGAAGAATGAGCATGGGTGGTAACGTTAACGGTGGAAAATATTAATTTAAAACACTGTGGAGTCTGAGTTAGCTTGAGCCCCATTTCTTGAGCCTATATTTGTTTACATTTTGGTAAATTTAGCGCCATTAAAAGTATCCTGTATTATCTATTAGCAGCTCCTGTTTGCAGTGTACCCATGGATGTACAGACAACTATCACTAAATTATATTGTAAGTTATATTATATTATAAAACATGGACTATTAAAGGAGCTCAGTACGAGATTGGGAGCATTTCTATTGCCTCTCAACATGGCGGATGGCGAGCCAGCGGCGTAATGGTGCTAACAGTGCAAACAATGATGCAACTGCTGACAGAGATAACAGTGTTTAATTGAGGGGGGAACCGGAACCGCCATTGACTGTAAGTAATACACCTGCTATGGATATGTACCTCATACAACCCCATTTAAAAACACCCGAACTATCCCTTTAAAGTCAGAAAATAGATATCTAAATATCATGATTTAGTGAGGGCGAGGTTTGATTTACGAACAAGCAAACCCATTCTTTGCTGAGCACCATAAAAACATGAATATATAATATTTTATTTTATTTTACTGTTTTCATTTCAGACAATCTGGAGCGTATTGTGGAGATCGCCAAACTGAGAGCCATGCAGAAGAAGGCGCGGTTCGCCAAGTTGAAGATCTGCGTCTACAAGGAGGAGATGCCCATCACGCCGTACGAGCGTCCCCTTTTTAACTCTCTGCGTTTCGAGCGCTCGGACAGCGAGGCCAAGCTCTTCGAGCACCACTGCGAGGTGGACGTTTCCTTCGGACCCTGGGAGGCGGTGGCGGACGTTTACGACCTGCTGCACTGCATCGTCAGCGACCTGGCCGAGCGCGGCATCACCGCCGAGCAGCAGTGCATCGGCGTCTGCGACAAGCACCTTATCAACCACTACTACTGCAAGAGGCCCATCTACGAGTTCAAGATCACGTGGTGGTGAAGCTGGAGGGAGACGGGGAGTCGGGGCTGGTGGGACCAAAAAGCAAAAGGATGGATGTTCCCTTTTTACTACAACTCGGCCGATATTGGTTTTTATATTGAAGTCGCCAATATTTTGGGCTGATGTCTTAAAATGTGACCCTTTAAATCATGCTTCAACATATTCTGTTACCCCAAAATATTTTTATCTTCTTTCTTTTCAAACTGAAAAATTACAAATTACACTTAGTTGCCAGTTTATTAGGTACACCTAGCTAAAACTAACACTGTTTAATACAAAAATCCTGCAATAAATCTAAAAACTAAACACTTACATGAAAGAGGATTAATTGCAGGATTTCTTTGTATTAGACTGCATTAGTTTTATCTAAGAGTAACTGATAAACTGAGTGTGAATACCAAAGTACTACTACTACTTTAAAGAGTAACCCCTTGAAAATCCAGTTTTTGCTCACCTCCAGTGGTTTAACGTCTCACCTTGAAGCAGTGATGTTCAGGTGTACTCCAGGACCTCGTGACATCACTGTCAGTTGTGGTTACAAGTGCATCAAAAACACTCTTCTGACCACAACCAACAGTTATGAAAAAGAGGTGAAACAGGTTTCAGACTTTCAACCAGAGAGTTAAGTTACTATTTAAAGGTCTATCCTTAAAGGAATAGTTCACCTAAAAACAATATAAATTGTATATAGTACTCACCTCTCGAGGCTCTCCGTGGTCCCAGAAAAGTTTTCTATCGAATGGCGTTAAGGAGACCGAATGAAAGACGGCAAGAAATGTTATAATACGTCTGAAAAACTTTCTGAAAATTCCTGTACAGCATTATCCAAGTGTCTTGTATCCATTCGAGGACTCATGGAAATCCAAACGCTTTAGGTTTTTTTTAAGCTTTCCTTAACGCCATTCGATATATAAAACTTTTTCTGGGGGACCAAAGAGAGCCGACGGAGGTGAGTACAGTTTAAAATGTATGCTGTTTGGGGGTGAACTATTCCTTTAAGTTACTATTTAAAGGTCTATCCTTAAGTTATGATATTTTAGGGTGCGTTTCAGACGGGTTGTGGTCGCACTCAGAGTCCAGCACAGTCACTGTAGTTACATGCAAGTTTGCTAAAAGTCACAGCTCTGCGTGAAAAGCCAGACATTATGCATCTTCTGTACACTGCTGTTACTTAAAACTGAAGCTTATCTTTTTGCATCAGTCAGACTCGTGTGAAACAGAAAAACTTGACTGAAAGACTTTGTGTGGACGGCCTGTTGCGCGTCTGACTGAACAAATTTGCTTCAATTTTAATCAATATTTCCACCGAACAGCAGCCACTGTGGCCATAAATGACAAAAAAAGGGATAATTGTAAATGCTTAAATGTAGTGTAACAAGTTATGAAGTTAGTAAATTGACTTAGTAATTAGTGCATATTTAGGTTACGCACACAACTTTTAATTTCTAAGAGAAAGGACGTGACATTTCTTCTTTCAAATGCTACATAGTCTTGCTTTAAGGTGCGTAACCTCGACCCTAAAAAGTGTCTTTTTTAGGCTTCAAATCAAAATGTTCTATTTCTAACTTGCATGTGTGAAACTACAGAGACTGTTTGTTGGAGTTCTGTGGCTGAAGAAGGACTGAAGCTGCAAAAATGTGCAAAAAATCTAAAGTCTGAGATGATTGTTGCATCAGAAGTGGGTTTCATAATCGTATCATTTAAAAGTCAATTAATTTATTATATTTATAATTTCCTCCATTAACGTTTTCCTAGCTTTGCCCCTAACCTGGGTTGGTACAGTATGTGATTGTGGGTCCAGAACTGTCTCGCCACATTTCCAGAACAAAGAAATGCCCTTGTAGTAAATATTGAAATATTGTAAAGTAGGTAAAGTCTGAAGTCAGATCTGTATTTTTTAGGACTAAGTTTTGTTTCAGGATGCAGATGAACTGTGAGCCTGTTCCTTTTTTTGGATAAAACAGAGTATATTTTAATTATGCAACCTCCTGAGGAGCGTGTTTTTAAAGATGTGAGAAAGGTTCGGGTGGTTTCCGTTTTGTCGGTTCTTCACATTTTACTCGAAGATAGCTGAAGTTGTTGCACACTAATGCAGAATGAGCAGATGAAACACTGTTGTTTACACATTCGTCCATCGTTTCTTAGTTAGAAAATGTATATTTATTATAGTCACTTTCACAGAGAGAATTATTATTTAATGTCATCTCTCATTCCACGTTTTCCAACATTATGAAATTCACCGAGTCAGAGCTAAGTTAAATGTTATTTTTTCCTACTGTACTTGATAAAGAAGTTGAAGCACTTTGTGATTGTTACCAATATATCATTTTATTTTACCTCAAGTGAAAGATAGAAAGCAACCGTTCATTTATAACACTTGTTTTGTTGTTGTACTTTTAACAGATAAATGCAGGAGAGATGCAACAATGTTAATCTTTGTTTACACTATGTTTATGTTTGCTATGTTGTTATTTATCTATTTCTGTTAGCTTCTAGGAAGCTGTAGTTCTACAGTATTATTTGTTTGCAGTGAAAAAGAAATGTCATTTTTTATTATTTATGGTAAGTAAAAACTGTTAAATGCTTTCACAACGTGTCTTTTCTTTTATTTATAAAATCCTCTGGAACTTTTTTTGACTTTTTTTTGACAGGTTTTATTATGAAATAACGAGAGGGAGCAGCTGAGGGAAATCAAACGATAGATTGCCTCAAAACGTCGGCCGGCCGGCGCTGAAGACGACAAGCTTGAAGATGAAGTTAGAAAGAAGCAGCAGAGGAAGAAGAAGTACTCAGATCTTTACTCATCTGTTACACTCACAATCATACACATAAACACACATGTGCTACATGCTTCCATAACACGTCTTCTTTCAGACTAGTGGAAAGAAAACATCCAAAATACACATTTAAGTGTTTATTTTACTATTTGCGTTTGTAGATTTCTCCTAAATTGACCAAAAGTTAGCATTAGATAATGCCTCATTTGCATATTTAAATTTAAAATGTAAGGACATTTGTAATACAAAAAGTAATTGTCTTAATTTCAGTAATCAACTGGGGGAGTTTCATGTTGAAATCCATAATCTTTAAAGGCTGTTTTCTCTAAATTAGTAATGTAAATATCCAGAATCTCCTCTGTAAAAACCTTTGACTCTAATATGTCTGCATATTAGAATCAAATGTATGCAAATGCTCACATATTTGAATAATGTCTCATTTGCATATTTAAGCATAACATTTCAGAAGAATAATTGTCTTAATGTAATTAATCAACTGGGGACACTTCTTGGTGATATCTATTAGGTAATATTGTTGCCCTATTCACCTTCCCTTAAACACTATAGTAATTACACTCATTTAAGTCACAGTAACTGCAATTATTTCATCCTTTTTGTGTTATGCTCTGCAATGTATGTGTATATATATAAAGCCTAAATTGTTTTGTTTTTGCACCAATAAAAAAAGAAAAAGAAACATGCTAACATGCTAAGCTAAGATGGTGAACATGGTAAACATGAAACCTGCTGAACATCAGCAGTGTTATAGTGAGCATGTTAGCATTTAGCTGAAATATTTCACTGCATAAAAAAACGACTTAAATAATTATCAAAATACATTCTGTCATTTATATATATATATATATATATTTTTTTTTTATATATATATATATTTATATTTTTTTATATATATTTATATTTATTTATTTATATATATAGTTATACATATTTATGTATATATATATATATATATATATATATAAAGCCTAAATTGTTTTGTTTTTGCACCAATAAAAGAAAAGAAAACATGCTATCATGCTAAGCTACCTGCCTAACATACCTAGCTATTATTCTATTATGATCATGTTAGCATGGTGATAATAGCATTTATACTTAAAGTGCTGCAGCCTCACAGAGCTGGTAGCATGTCTCTGGTTAAAATCTTGTCTATCAGTGAGATTTTTTTTAATTAAATAAATAAATAAATAAATAAATAAAGCTGAGAGGTGAAGTCAATGGTTGGAGGACATGTTACTGGTTGGAGCTTCAGCACCATGGACAGCTCCAACCACATGGACACTTCCTCAGAATGGTACTGGAGTAGAAGTACTTAGTTACTCTCCACTGCCTGCTCCAGTAGTAATATAACATGCAGTGTGTATTCAGTGTAATGACCACTCACTCCTCCTCCTCTCTCTCTCTCTCTCTCTCTCTCTCTCTCTCTCTCTCCCAGCTGAGGGGTGGAGGCTGATGCCTTCTTCTTCTTCTGTGTTGAGGATGGAGGAAAGAGGGAACTAGTGGCTCTTCTTCACTCGAGGTTTTTTCGCACAGAGAGAGAGAAAGAGAGAGATTTGAAAATCCCAACCTCTCAGCATCTTCATCATCTTCTTCTTCTTCTTCTTCTTCTTCATGGGAACAGGACTGCTTCTAGAGATGAATCTGCTGCACAAGGTAAAGACTGCACCTTTCCTTTTTCCTGGTAGCGACACTGATCTGATCACAGCTCGTTAAATGTAATATCATCTGTTAGGCTATATGGAGGAGGAAGAGGAGGAGGAGGAGGAGGAGGAGGAGGAGGAGGGGGATGTTACATAACAGCAGAATCACAGATTAATTAACAATGATTAATAATATTATTAATAATTATAATAATAATAATAATAATAATAGAAGGCTGGTGCAGATTGTTGACATGATGGAGGGATAATAAAAGGTTGTATAGATGGAGGGATAAAAGAGGAGGAAGGTGTTGAAGAGAGAGAAAGAGAGAGAGAGAGAGAGAGAGAGAGAGAGATGTTCCAGGCTGTAAAGAGCCTGCAGGCCCAGCCGGCCTCCCTCTCATCCCCATCGGACTCAGGACCACCACTACTGTATACTGGTGGTGCATTAGAAGAATAAAAGGATGGAGCAGCAGCAGAAAAAAGCAGATTGTTATTATTATCTGGATCAGCCTGGTCTCCATGACAACGGGTAAATCTCAAGCCTGGTTAGTTTTCTCTCTGCTTCCTCTTCTGCACCTGATCACAGCAGCATCCCCCATCATTTAGCCTAGCCTGGCTCTATATACTAATAAACCTGTTATCATACTGGATACGTGCAGGTATAAAACCCCCCAAACACACTGTGTTAGTTCTCCTAGCCAGCTAATTAAGGTTTATTATCTTATAATATATCAGGTAAATAAGATTGAAACAGTTTTATCACCTTTTTTATTGTGTTACTAATCTTACTATAATGTAAATTATAGGCAAGTATTCAGATCCTTTACTTAAGTAAAAGTACTAATACCACACTGTAAAAATACTGCATTGAAAAAATGTTTCTAAAGTAAAAGTATGTAATATGTATAATCAGGACAATGTACTAAAGGCGCTAAATGCAGGAAAAAAATAATTATAATATAACAATTATTAAAACAAGTAAAAAAAAAAAAAAGAAAAGCAGCAAAATGTCATTTTTTGAGAGGCTGAAACCTGTAAATAATTAAAATTTTTGCACAAAAAATGACTTTAAAATACTTATATATTTAATTAATTATAATTATAATAAAACAAAACCCTGTATGTGCAGGTAAACCCCCAATTACTGTGTTATCTATTTATCATCTATCCAGCTAATTCAGGTTTATTATATAAAAATAAAAGTATAATATATCAGATTTAAGATTGAATCACCATTTTTTAGTTTCTCATCTAATCATAATGTAAATTATAGGCAAGTGGTGGAGGAAGTATTTAAATCCTTTACTTGAGTAAAATTATTTAAGAAGGCTTTAACCAGGATAATGTAGGCTACTTAAAGTATTAAGTAAAAGTATTAATACCACACTGTAAAAAAAGCTCTGTGACAAGTAAAAGTCCTGCATTGAAAATGTTACTTAAGTAAAAGTATGTAAGTATAATCAGGAAAATGTACTTAATAAGTAACAGCACTCAATGCAGAAAACAAAAAAACCCTCAAATGATTACAAATAAATTAAAATAATTAAAAAGAAAAAGCAGCAAAATCAAAATAGTTGCCAATTAATTTTCTGTCATTTGGTTAATTGATTAATTGATTTATCGTTTCAGCTGTACTTGTATAAACTGTTGAGTAGTTTAATTTATAACAAAACATATTTTATAAACTCTTAAACTGTAAAGTAACTACAGCTGTCAGATAATTGTAGTGGAGTAAAAAGTAAAAATATTTTCCTCTGAAATGTGTTGGAGTAAAAGAAAATACCACACTGTAAAAACTCTCTATAATCAGGAAAATATACCTAAAGTATGAAAAGTGAAAGCACTCAATGCAGAAAACAAAACAAAAAATCAAAATGATTAAAAATAAATTAAAATATTTCAAAAAGCAGCAAATTGTCACATTTTGAGAAACTGAAACCTGTAAATAATTCTGCTTTTTGTACAAAAAATTACTTGAATAATTATCAAAATAGTTGCCAATAATCGACTAATCATTTCAGCTGTACTTGTATAAACTGTTGAGTTTAATTTATAACAAAACGTCATATTTTATTTTTTGTTTTTTTTATATGCAAAACTCTTAATCTGTTACGTAACTACAGCTGTCAGATAAATGTGGAGTAAAAAGTACAATATTTCCCTCTGAGATGTAGTGGAGTAAAAGTAGAAAAGAAGATACTCTACTAAAGTACAAGTACCTCTAATTTATACATACTTGAGTAAATATGCTTTGTCACATTCCAGCACTGATTATAGACCTACGGTATATTTACATAACTCATCATCAAACCTCTTATAACAAATTTAATTAATCAATTAAACTTTAATTAATCAGTCTCGTTGACATTGAGATCTCATTTCACACAAATAAGATCAGACATCCATAATCAACACATAATTAAATACATAATAAAAAAAACAATAATTAAAAGTCATTAATTAAAAACATCAGATAAGAAGCTTTGAAAACACCAAAGGGAATAAAATGATCTGTCTCGAGGACAGTTTGCAGTTCATAATATACCATTTAAATAACCAGTTAATGCCTACATGCATACAGTATATACAGTATATACAGTATATATGGAATATCTAAGTATACTGTAAGTAGTAATCGATTGTGTATTCTAGTTATACAAGATTTAAATATGAGGTACTTTGGAAGATTGAACAGTAGAGCTTTCTGACATAATACAGCTTTCATTTATCACCATCATTGGCTCATAATAACTAGTAATACTTCATTTTATATATCATTACTCATAAATTAATGTAAAAGTGAAGTTTATTTAATCACCAATAAAACCATGTAATCTCAAATTAATCCAGTTAATCTGTAGGCTTTAATCTCAAATAAATAAAGTTAATCTCTAATAAAATCAGTAATCTTAAACAATATTATTATTATTATTATTAAAATTATTTTAGAGCCCAATTATTCTACAATTTAGATTGATTATATTATTATTATTATTATTATTATTATTATTATTATTATTATTATTATTATTATTATTATTATCATTATTATTTATTATTATTTATTGTTATTAATATTATTTTAGAGCCCAATTAATCTACAATTTAGATAAATATGTTTAAATAAATGCAGTTTTTCTCCAATAAGATCCGTCACAGTGTAATAATAAAATCTTATTGTTGTTTCACTACAATCGTTTCATCTTTTAATAAAACATTATTCCCTCTGAAACCTTGTTCTTATATTAAAAACACAGTTTGTAGCTTCCTCCTCAAAATAAACCAGGTGGAAAGTAACTAAGTACATTTACTCAAGTGCTGTACTTTAGAAGAATTTGGGGTACTTTCTACTTCTACTTCTACTACATCTCAGAGGTAAATAATGTACGTAGATATTATAGATTAATTATTGATTCATAGTTATAGATTCAACTTCCCAACAGTATATGTACTGTATGTTTACTTTGATACTTGCTGATAATACTTCTGTACTTCTACTTAATTAAGGTTTTAAATGCAGGACTTTTACTTTTAGTTGAGTAATTATATCCTGAGTACTTCTTCTATTGCCCAGTTAAGTCTGCTGTCAGAAAGCTGTAGTTCTTGACAGTCATTGTAGTATTATAGTAGGAGTAGTATCGTGGTATTCTATCGTAGCAGAGGGTGAATATGTTCGTCTGTTCGGCCGGACTCGTTGATCCTTTATCTGACGTTAGAATCCTGAAATATCAGCAGCCTAACTGAGCTGTTTAATAGAGCGCTGCAGGGATGATGTTGATGTTTCTGTAGGCCAACCAGGAAGTTAGAACTACACCACGGTCGCATAACGTCACGTCACCATCATTGAGCTAAAGACGGACTAGTGTGACGTGATGACGTCACACTAGGCGTGATGACGTTTTGAAGACACGTTAAAGCTTCAGTAGGCGAGATTGGAGCAAATATGATTAAAAAAAAAAGGTTATTTTTATAAAACGGTCGCTATATCGTGACAGTAGTACATGAAACAGGTAACCTGAAAATAATCATGTTCCTCTGTGTCCTCCGGTGCTCCTAACGGCATCTGCAAGATTTCACAGACCGGAGTTAAACAAGCAGTAAGAGCTGATCTGAGGTCTGCTGTCCAGCTGCCGTCTATGAGAGCCGGCTGTCAATCACTCGCCAACTCCGACCAAACGGTCAAACTAGGGATGCATCGATACCGATACTGTGCTCATGTACTCGTACTCGCAAAACGGCTCCGATACAACGGCTCCGATACCACTTTACAGTGGTGCGCTCGACCCCGCGGGGCCGGGATCCCACCTCAGGCGGCGCGCGCCGGCCCTCACTTTCATTGCGCCACGGGGTTTTGCTTGCACCCTCTGACTCGCGCGTGCGTTAGACTCCTTGGTCTGTGTTTTAAGACGGGTCGGGTGGGTTGCAGACATCGCCGCAGACCCCTGGCGCCTTTTACGTGGGCTGAGCCCCGATCTGGCGGCATGACGCGGTTGGGGCGCACTGAGGACAGTCCGCCCCGGTCGACAGTCGCACTGGGAGCAGGGGGCCCCGTTCCTCCCCGGCAGGGAGAGAAGGCGCAGCGAGCACTTTGTCCATGGTGTGGCGAGATCCGGGCGGGGAGCGCTGTAAAGCTGCGGCCGTGAGCCACCTTCGCCCCGAGCCTTTCCAAGCCGACCTAGAGCCGGTGGCGGCGCACCGCCTCGTATGCGTGACTCCCCAGCCTGCCGTGTGTCGCTCACACCCTCCAGCTGGCTGTTAACAAGGGTCTTTTGGCACAGAGAAGTACTCGTATCGGCACTCGGTAATGGAGAGTACCCAAATGTAAGTACTTGTACTCAGTCTGAAAAAAAGTGGTATCGATGCATCCCGAGGTCAAACTAGGCAGCGCTGATCAAATATGAATCAATATTCTGTTACGTTAATGTCTATTTCTCTCCTCAGATGTTCTCAGAATCATCTTGTAGTGCACGGTTTAGCTGGAAAATGAGAAAGTTTGTGCCGCCATTGTGAAATCTGGTGAAGGAACGCCAAGTTCTGGTCACATGACCGGAGCACAGCCAATAGGAACGCTCTCTCTCAATGAAATGACCTGTGATTGGTCAAAGTCTCCCGTCACGGGCTAGATGTTCTAAACCCTGAAAACAGAGCCATGAGGAGGAGCAGAAGTCTAGTTATCTCTCAGAACACTTGAATTACAATATGATGAAAGGTTATTATGGGATGTTTGCCCAATGATGCCAAAAATATACTGACTACTGAAGCTTTAACCACAGCTCTTAATTCAGGCATCTAACTAAAAACCCGTTGACTTCCAGACGAGGGAACAGGAAGTGCTAAACTCATTTCCGTGTTTTAGGATTCATTCCTGCAGCACTAAAAATAATAATAATAATAATAAATCCATGGCGCTGTCCGTGGTGCTGAAGTAGCAGATGGATTTGTAATTGTGACTTTTTCTCTGAGTCTTGTCGTTCTGTCAGTTTTGTCTTGGATCTATAATATTACCTAAACTACTGTATATAGCTATAGGGCGTCGAAAAGAGCTGTTAATGGAGGTACTTCCAAATTGTTAGATTAACCTCTTCAAAATCTGAGGCCACTATTCTGTCTTTCAGAGGTTGTAGCGGACTCAGTTATAAAGCTAGAGTTAAGATACTGGTATCATATGAGACTAAAAAATAACCCTGTCAATTAATCACATGATTGTCGCAAATTAATCGCACATTATTCATCTGTTCTAAATGTACCTTAAAGGGAGATTAGTCAAGTATTTAATACTCTTATCAACATGGGAGTGGACAAATATGCTGCTTTATGCAAATGGAATGGAAATGGAAATCAATTAATAACACAAAACAATGACACATATTGTCCAGAAACCCTCACAGGTACTGTATTTAGCATAAAGACTTAGCATGTCCAAAAAAAAGTTTAAAAAATATGTAAAAGAAAAAAGAAAATGTCTGAAAAATGTCCGAAATATGTCCGAAAAAGTATGACAAATCTCCACCAACTGTCCGAAAAAAAGTCAGAAAAATGAAAAAGAAAAAAAACGCATAACGTCACGTCACCGCCATTGAGCTAAAGACGGACTAGTGTTCGGCGTGATGACGTTTAGTAGTTTCATTTGTTAGGCACTTGTTAGCAACCGCCTTTTTAAAGACACGTTAAAGCTGAAGTAGGCGAGATTGGAGCAAATATGATTTAAAAAAAGTCAAAAAAAGTCTGAAAAAATGGCTGAAAAATGTAAAAAAAAAATGTAAAAAAAAATTGAAGATTTTTTTTTTTTTAAATGTCCGACAAATGTAAGAAAAAGTTAAAAAAAAATGTCTGAAAAATGTCCGAAATATATCCGAAAAAAGTCCGACAAATAGCCAACAAATGTCCGAGAAAAAGTCAAAAAAATGTTCGAAAAATGTCTGACAAATGTCCGAAAAAGTAAAACAAATGTCTGAAAAATGTCCGAAAAAATGTCCAAAAAATATCCAGAAATTGTGCTCAAATCATAACATGTCAAACTGCAGCCCAACAGGCAACAACAGCTGTCAGTGTGTCAGTGTGCTGACTTGACTATGACTTGCTCCAAACTGCATGTGATTATCATAAAGTGGGCATGTCTGTAAAGGGGAGACTCGTGGGTACCCTTAGAACCCATTTACATTCACTGATCTGGAGGATGGGATGGATGGATTCATCAGGTATTTCATATTATAATTGAACCCGCTACCACCTAAAAATTACAAGTTTTGAAAATGCGTTATTATCGCGTTAACTTTGACAGCCCTATAGAAAGCCTAAGGAATCTGTCATGTCCATTTTCAACGGGGTCCCTTGACCTCTGACCTCCAGATGTGTGAATGTAAATGGGTTCTCTGGGTACCCACGAGTCTCCCCTTTACAGACATAGCTAACGTTCTGGGATGCAGTGTTTTTTTTGTTAAACGAAAGAGTGCTATTGGAGACATGAACGCTGCTCCAGTAAGAGCTCCAAAGCATGTGGTGAGGAAACATATGACCCTGAATACTTTGGATTCATAATGGCAGGCAGAGGGTGAGCTGAATATTTATGTGGGTCATTACAGCTGACAGTGGCGTAACACATATTTATAGCCCAGTTTGTCATTTATTTGGGAAGGTGGACATTTTATATTAATCAGAAGTGGGCCTCAAGTTACAAAAGGTTGAGAACTCCTCGTTTATGGGGCGGTTTGACTGCCCTCCCTGTTAAAAATGAACAAATCGGCTACTGACGCTTTCAGATTTATAAACCTGTATGTGCACTAGATATGTGTATTTATTATTTATATACATTTTATTCAATATGTATATTTTTTTACATGTTTTTACGTTTTTCTTTATTCATCTTATATATTATTATTATTATTATTATTATTATTATTATTATTATTATTATTTAATACAATGTTAGGTTCATTACCAATAATATATCATTACCACATTTTTTTCCCTATAATTATTAATGTCTTATGTTATTTTATTTTATTTTTCTGGTTTCAATATTTGTTTTAAAAAACAAAAAAGAAATGTTGATACACGTTGGAATTGAATTGTAAAATAAGCTTTTCGCTAATTAAAAGAAATATTAAAAAAAATATGATAAACTATTATATTATATAAAAAAATATTATTATAAATTATTATATTATTAAAAAAATAAACAAATCACCATACAGTTTATACTATATCATATTTTAGTAAGAAGCCTTCCTGTTTACTGATGCTGGTGTTGTAATGTGCAGTTGGTGCTGTTTGCTAACAGCAGGAAGTTTGCCTCAACACTTCCTGTACAGATGTTTCACATTAAAAGCCTAACCACGAAACCTCTCCTTCCCTGATAGGCTTTTAATGTGAAATAAACCCACACTTTTCCTGGTTCAGCTCACCCATATCATAAACAAATACTTTCTCACTTACCCTTAGTAAATGTGTTTCCCCTTTATTTAATTTGTTATGTAATTTGGGTGAACTGACCCTTTTAATCACAGTGGATGGTCTTTCAGCCTGCATGATTTTGGATAATTAGGTCATATTGAAGCAAAACACCGTTTTACATCAACAACAGTGGCCAGTTAATCTGTAGGCTTTAATCTCAAATAAATAAAGTTAATCTGTAGGCTGTAATCTCAATTAAATAAAATTAATCTCTAATAAAATCAGTCATCTTAAACATTATTATTATTATTATCATTTTTATTATTATCATTATTATTATTATTATTATTATTATTATTATTATTATCATTATTATTATTATTATTATTATTATTATTATTATTATTTTATAACCTAATTAGAGTAAATGTATATAATAAAGTCATGTTCACCAGTTAATCACCATGTTATCTCAAATTAATCCAGTTAATCTGTAGGCTTTAATCTCAAATCAATAAAGTTAATCTCTAATAAAATCAGTAATCTTAAACAATATTATTATTATGATTACGATTATTATTATTATGATTATTATTATTAATAATAATCATAATAATAATCATAATAATAAGAATAATAATATGTTATAACCCAATTAGAGTAAATGTGTATATATATATTATTATTATATATAATATACTCACAAATTAATATGAAAGTCATGTTTATTTAATCACCAGTAAAACCATATAATCTCAAATTAATCCGTTATTCTGTAAATTTGAATCTCAAATAAATAAAATGAATCTCTAATAAAATCCGTAATTGTAAACAATATTATTTTTATTATCATTATTATTAATATTATTATTATTATTTTAGAGCCCAATTATTCTACAGTTCAGATAAATATGTTTTAATAAATGCACTTTTTCTCCAATAAGATCCGTCACAGTGTAATAATAAAATCTTATTGTTGTTTCACTACAATCGTTTCATCTTTTAATAAAAACATTATTCCCACTGAAACCTTGTTCTCATATTAAAAACATAGTTTGTAGCTTCCTCCTCCAAATAAACCAGATGGAAAGTAACTAAGTACATTCACTCAAGTGCTGTACTTTAGAGTAATTTTTGGGGTACTTGTACTTTACTAGAGTATTTTCATTTTATGCCACTTTATACTTCTACTTCTTCTTGTTTTATAGACAAAATATTTAGAAAATATGATGCATTATAGATTAATTGTTATAAAAAGTTGTTAAAATTTGCTTAATTTTGACCTGCGACAACATAAAATGCTGCTCACTCAGTATTATACATACAGAATACTATAATTCAGCTGCTTAATGAGTACTTTTACTATGATAGTATTCTTTGAAGGATGGATCCTGGTAACACTGCATGATTTGGGATAATTAGGCCATATTGAGGAGCAGCAAAACACCGTTTTACATCAACAACAGCGGCTTATTTGCCGTGTTTTCGATAATCAGTTGTTAAATGAGGCTAGATTTCACTCATCTGACGATTCTAAAGAAATACCGTGATTAGATTTGAACATTATTACTAAGAGACGTTCATACTGCCTGCGCTCAGCTGTGTGTTCCTAAAAATAGCATGTGTCCCCATGTGGCTTCGGCTCGATTTTGGGTTCACATCTGGATCTAGCTACCTGGTTAACAGCCTCCTCTACACAGCAGAGATGAATCAGAATCATCCATCTCGTCCATCTCGATAGACTTACCTTTGAGTTCAACCAACACAATACACCTGTGTGTCTGTGCACTGCATCCTGCTGCAGGCCAAACGTATTTATCAGCATAGATACACATCAGTGGAACAGACCTTCTTCTATATATAATACCCTCCAGTGATTCAATTTAGTTCCATTAGTAACTACTTCTGCTTTAACAATCCAATTAAGCGTTCGCTAAACCTCTCCCCCCATCTCACTATCTTAAAACTTGTTTTTAAATTAATTAAATGATGACATAGCAATAAACTAGCCACGCATTTCTATTGATTGAAGGTCAGAAGACCAGTGACATATTGTACGCTCTAAATGAGCATAATGTGTTCTTCTTACTCATCATATTTTATGCTGTAATCTTTGCACAAAGCTTGTTATTTAAAGGACAACACTGCTGTAAATCTAATATTAGTCCATCTCTCAAGCATTTCTAACTCTCCCTGTTGGACGTGTGTGTCTGTATCAATGGGAAAGCTACGGCTCTGAAAAGTGAAACCAATGCTGAAGTGTCTTAAATTCGCGTTATTTCTGATAGCCAGCAGAGGGCGACTCCTCTGGTTGCAAACATAGACTGTATATAAGAAGTGGATGTAGTCACCGTCACCCATTGGTTTGTGGACTGCCGTTTTGAGGCCTTGTGTTCGACATTTTGGCCTTCGCCATCTTGTTTTTTTGCAACCAGAAGTGACACAAGAGGGTGGAGCTAAGTACAACTAAACGCTGAATAACAGACATTTTTATGTGACCAAAAATGTTTAAAAAAAAAAAATTACACTGTGAAAGGCTTTAAGTTCTAAGACTAAAACACGGACAACTCCCAGACCGGACAACGCCGTGGTAGTGACCTGTCAATCACAAGGTAGTCCCGCCCTAAAGCATCCCCTGCTTTATGGTCTGTCTGACTCTAAATGGGACCATAATTACCTCCGCCAAGGCCGAAGGCCGAGGAAGGAGGTTATGTTTTCACCAGCGTTGGTTTGTTGGTTTGTCTGTTGGTTTATTGGTTTATTGGTTTGTTGGTTTGTTGGTTTGTTGGTTTGTTGGTTTGTCTGTTGGTTTATTGGTTTATTGGTTTGTTGGTTTGTTGGTTTGTTGGTTTGTCTCTTGGTTTATTGGCTTGTTGGTTTGTTTGTTGGTTGGTTGGTTTGTTGGTTTGTTTGTTGGTTTGTTTGTTGGTTGGTTGGTTTGTTGGTTTGTTTGTTGGTTTGTTTGTTGGTTTGTTGGTTGTTGGTTTGTTGGTTTGTTGTTTTGTCCGTTTGGAGGATAACTCAAAAAGTCTGCGATGGATTTGAATGAATAACTGTAAATTCTGCATTTTTTCACATTAAACTCGGTGAAATTACAGTTGAGTTTGACCAAAGCACACTTGGTGATTGTAACTTTCCATTTTTAGCTTGTAACTTTCCATTTTTAGCTTGTAACTATACATTTTAGATTTTAACTTTACATTTTTCTTGTTATAAACTTAAAGTTGAACGTTTCATATCATTTTTGCATCCATTTTTCAGCTTATAACTTTAAATTTTTAGCTTGCAACTTTACATTTTTAGCTTATAACTTTACATTTTCGGCTCGTAACTTTACATTTCTTAGCTTATAACTTTACATTTTTCTTGTTATAAACTTAAAGTTGAACGTTTCATATAATTTTTGCATCCATTATTAGCTTGTACCTTTACAAGATTAGATCTAGATTTAAGTCGGGGTTGTGTACGGATCCTGCAACAGGACAAACTAGACTGGTATAAGGGAGAGACAGGAGCCCAAATAAGCAACTACACTTTAAAAACAAGCCCAACAAAATGCAACCCGCGACCACCGATATTCATAAGCGACTTTTCAGGAAAAACAAGCCCATAGTTTGACTCTGATGACTGCCCTACCCAATCTCACTCCTCGTGTCTAAACCTAACCAATCCAACAAATGCAACGAGTACTAGCCAATCAGAAACAGAGTAGGGCGCGTCATGCTTTTGCCATCCTAGGAAAAACAAATTTGCGATAACTAGGCTGTATAGAAATAGCCAATCTTCTCGCTGACGGTCTCGTTTGCTCATGTAGGTCATATAGAGGCATCAGGATTAAATTGAGACTGTTTCATAACCAGTTAAAAACTCCTCGCAGTAACTTTAATATAAAGATATCAACCAGCTTTAATCAAATTCATCCCTACATCCTGTGAGAGGCGACTACAACATTATAGTTTCTTTAATATAATAATTATATTTCCATTCACAGATATTCATGTATTAGAGCTAAAATATATATATTTAAAAAAACAAAACAAAACAGATGTTACATGAATGACAGCGTGATGCACAAAGCAGATCTGAGTAGGTACATTGTTCCTCCTCAGGCCCTCTGTAACAAGATGAAACAGACAAATGTTATCCAACGCCGTGTGCAGCCTCATCCAGTACATTCCTGCTACATTGTGAGCACTCGGGTAGACTGAGACCCAAGCGCGTTGCCATGGAAACCAGCGCTGCTCCAGCTCATAATATTCTCCCGTGAATGGAGAGCAGAACGGCTTCAACACGGCCATTTGTTCCAGTGGTACAAAAAAAAAAACACACAACACACTGATGGTGGTGTTTTTGGCAATCAGAGGCGTCACATTAACTCCTCTACTGTATTTCAGAGGGATTTATTTTATTATTTATTCTTTCCTCCTGTGGTCCGACGTCTCCTTCCTGGAGGAACATGTTCTGACATGAACACACAAATAAAAAAACAGCAAGTAAAGAGTCCACGCAGTGTTTTAAATCACGAGTTCCTCATGCAAACCTTTGGGGGAAAACTCAAAATGCTTTTTATTCATCTGTTATCCAGCAGCTGGTTTATGGAAGATTAAAAATGCCTAAATTAAAACAAAACAAGCAAAGACATTATTATATAAATGTACAAGTTTCTGTCTTGGCATGCACACAATCTTTGTACATTTTGAATTGATAATATACACTTTTTTCTATTAACTTATTTGTTTATTTAATTTATTATTATTATTACTATCTTTTCTTTGTATTAATATTATATATATATATTTTTTTATTCTATTCTTCCTTTTTATTATTTTTATTATTTTTTTTTTTTTTTTCTTTTCTTAATTTTATTTCAATTTTGAATGCTGAAGTTGTTTTCTCTAGTGTACTTATTGTGTTCGTCTCTAAGCTCAACTACCTAAAAAATTGGTTTATAAACTATTATAATCACGAACTTTAAATTGCATATATGAAACAACCTCGAAAAAATAAAGTATAATAAAAAAAAGATAAAATACACTTGAATTGGCTTTGTTTATATTTTTGGATATTTTTAATATTTGCACCTTTATTGATATTTTATATTTGCACTCTTTCCTACTTTGTATTTTTGTATTTACCCTCTGTCTGAAACGCTCCGTTTTAGTACATGTCAACGGAATTGCGTTGCTAGGCAACGGTGTGGGTCCATGTTTACTTCCTGTTAGCTGATGTCATTCACATCCACTGCAACAGGAAATAAACTGGGACACATTTAGTATGTTTATGTTTAAAACCGTGTAATGGTCTATATATTGTATATTTGTGACATCACAAATGGACGGAAATCCTAACGGCTTGTTTCAAACGCGCAGTTACTGAATACGGGCTGTGTGTGTTTCTCCGTATATTGAGCGTTTTGATAGTTTAACAGTATTTATAAGCACTTAAACCTGCTTTATCATGTGAAAGACCTGAAAATCTCACTTTTTACAATATGGGACCTTTAAGTAAAAGCACAGAAGTAGCGGCAAAATGCATCTAAATTATCAAAAAGTAAAAGTACTCATATGACGGAATATGTCCCCGTTAGCATTTGATTATGATTATTATGCATTAAGGTGCATTTTAATGTTCTTTTGGAGTTTCAGCTGGTTGAGGTAGAGAAAACGTTAACTCTATATTCTGTTAAATAGTTTATTCTGTAATGTATGTTTTGTATGTAAAATCTTAATCAAATAACTGCCGTCAAAATGTAGTGCAGTAAAAAGTACAATATTTCCCTCTAAGATGTAGTTTAAAGTAGCCTTTATACTTCCTTTACTAGCAATGGAATACATTAAAATATGTATTGTTACTAATGACCACCATGTTCTCTTCTGTTACAGGTTTGAATCCACCTAGAAACCACATGGAGCAGGATGTGGAGAGCCCGGCCATCATCAAACCAGCAAAGTTGAAGAAGCACGTCCGCGAGGACCTGCAGAAACATCTGACAAAACGGGACAAGGCAGAACGGGACCGGGCACAACGGGAGCGGGCGAAGAGGACCCAGCGGTACGTCCAGAAAGACGGGAAGTGCAACGTCCACCACGGGAACGTTCGAGAGACGTACCGCTACTTCACGGACATCTTCACCACGCTGGTAGACCTCAAATGGAGGTTCAACCTGTTCATATTTGTGTTGGTGTACACCGTGACGTGGCTCTTCTTCGGCTTCATGTGGTGGCTTATCGCGTACCTCCGGGGCGATCTGGATCATTTATCGGACAACCAGTGGACTCCATGTGTCAATAACCTCAACTCGTTTGTGTCGGCCTTTCTGTTCTCCATCGAGACGGAGACCACCATCGGTTATGGGTACAGAGTCATCACGGACAAATGCCCCGAGGGGATCCTTCTGCTTTTAATACAGTCGGTGCTGGGATCTATCGTCAACGCCTTCATGGTGGGATGCATGTTCGTTAAGATCTCGCAGCCCAAGAGGCGAGCCGAGACTCTAGTGTTTTCCACCAACGCGGTCATCTCCATGAGAGACGGACGGCTGTGCCTGATGTTCAGAGTCGGAGACCTCCGGAACTCGCACATCGTGGAGGCGTCGATCAGGGCCAAGCTCATCCAGTCGAAGCAGACCAAGGAAGGGGAGTTCATCCCTTTGAACCAGACGGACATAAATGTGGGCTACAACACGGGAGACGACCGGCTCTTCCTGGTGTCGCCGCTCATCATCTGCCACGAGATAAACCACAACAGCCCCTTCTGGGAGGTCTCGCAAGCCCACCTGACCAAGGACGAGCTGGAGATTGTGGTGATTCTGGAGGGGATGGTGGAGGCCACGGGTGAGTCGTACAGATGTTTCAGATGTTTCAGATGTTGTGTTTGTGATGTTATTATGCAGAGATATTACAATAATGGGTACAGTAATTGTTATTCAGTGGATTAACAAGGTTGCACAGTCAGTACCTTTCATCCCACATGAACTGTTGTACACAAGTCTCAACAACTATAGGATGGATTGGCACAAAATTTGGTACACACCATAGACTGTATATATAAGAAGTAGACGTAGTCACCGTGATGTCGCCCATTGGTTTGTGGACTACGGTTTTGAAGCCTTGAGTTCGGTATTTGGGCCATCGCCATCTTGGTTTTTGGTCGTTGCCATCTCGGTTTTTTTAGGCCGTCACCATCTTGGTTTTTGGCCGTCGCCATCTTGGTTTTTGTTAGTCGCCATGTTGGTTTTTGGTCGTCGCCATCTTGGTTTTTGGCTGTCGCCATCTTGGTTTTTGGTCGTCGCCATCTTGGTTTTTGGCCGTCGCGATCTTGGTTTTTGGTCGTCGCCATCTTGTTTTTTTTGGGCCGTTGCCATCTTGGTTTTTTTTGCCGTCGCCATCTTGGTTTTTGGCCATCGCCATCTTGGTTTTTTTTGTCCGTCGCCATCTTGGTTTTTGGCCGACGCCATCTTGGTTTTTTTTGTCCGTCGCCATCTTGGTTTTTGTCCGTCGCCATCTTGGTTTTTGGCCGACGCCATCTTGGTTTTTTTTGTCCGTCGCCATCTTGGTTTTTGGCCGACGCCATCTTAGTTTTTTTTGTCCGTCGCCATCTTGGTTTTTGGCCGTCAACATTTTGGTTTTCTTTGTCCGTCGCCATCTTGGTTTTTGGCCGTCAACATTTTGGTTTTCTTTGTCCGTCGCCATCTTGGTTTTTGTCCGTTGCCATCTTGGTTTTTTGGCCGTCGCCATCTTGGTTTTTGGTCGTCGCCATCTTGGTTTTTGTCCGTCGCCATTTTGGTTTTTGGCACAGCCAATAGGAACGCTCTCTCTCTCTGAAATGACCTGTGATTGGTCGAAGTCTCCCGTCATGGGCTAGATGTTCTAAAGCCTGAAAACAGAGCCATGAGGAGGAGCAGAAGTCTAGTTATCTCTCAGAACACTTGAATTACAATATGATGAAAGGTTATTATGGGATGTTTGCCCAATGATGCCAAAGATATACTGACTACTGCTGCTTTAATCCACGGCAACAGTATACTTATATTTCTGCTCACAAGTCAGTGTGATTTTAAGTTAATTTGTGGGCATTAAACAGAATGCTAATCCAGTTTTTCACTATTTTCTAAATCCACAGTTTTTTATTGAGGTTTTGCTGGATATTGCAAAAGTGTTGGGTAACCAAAGAGGACTGACTGGTATGAGTATACATTAATAGCAGCTGGCACCAATGCCAATAGGTCAAAACAAAGGATGTACAGTATGTAATCTGTGCATATCAACAATAAAACAATCCCTCCCCAGTCACTGTCAGCGAGCCATACTGAGAAAGCTGTTTTTCACTATTTCCTGACATTTTATATCCCAAACAATTCATCAATAATGAAAATAATTGTTAGTTCCTGGAAGTACCTGGATATATAGAGCGATTTATTCTTATAGATAATGCATTAATTAATATCTAAAGTTAGTATATTGTGCTAAAACATCAATGTGTGCCCTGCCAACCCAACAAGGTTTTGGACTCCCTCAAAGAATTATGGGAATATAAAGAGCGTTCAGACCGGTGTATTTGGGTGAAATCTGACAAATAAAACAAAAACTATGGATCAACACCAATAAATAAATGTAATAATTCCTTTTGTCCATCGTGTCTCATTGTGTATTGTTGTGTCTGCAGGCATGACGTGCCAGGCGAGGAGCTCGTACGTCAGCAGCGAGATCAAGTGGGGCTACCGCTTCACCCCGGTCCTGACGCTGGAGGACGGCTTCTACGAGGTGGACTACAACAGCTTCCACGACATCTACGAGACCAACACGCCCCCCTGCAGTGCCAAAGACCTCGCCAACATGACCAACCGCGCCCGCCTGCCGCTCACCTGGTCGCTGGCCAGCAAGCTGAGCCAGCAGGGGCTGCCGGAGTCCGAGCGGGAGGGTAAGGAGACCAAGACCGGCCTGGACAACAACCAGGGGAAAGGCCAGCAGACGGAGAGGAACGGGGACATCGCCAACTTAGAGACTGAGTCCAAAGTGTGATAGAAGACGACGAGTCGGAGGTCCATATGAGATTATCTCCCGTTCGGGACGACCACAGGAACTAGTACTAAAACGAGGACCAATGAGCACAGTAGACCAAGTAATCCCTGCACCAAGAACCGCTTCTTCTTCTCAGTGATTTCACATTCACATGTGTGGCCCACCGCTGAACTGAAAACCCTCTGCGGGACGTGCATGTTTCAAATATAATGTGATGTCCTCCTGATGAGATATTCCTATTATTTTTTCTATTCAGATATTCCTAGGGGCATTTGCATAAGTATTTTTGTACATACTATAAAAATGTTTTGAATTCTTTGTTTTTGTTGCGGTGTGAATATTTGACAGATGTTTGATACTAATTCTTTTTAGGTTAGTTGTGTATATTCTCTGCCTTACTGTATGTATAAAAGCTTTCATTATATTATATTAGCATGTATAAACATGATCTGCAGTTCATTTATCTTGTATTGTGTATATAAAATGTAATGTTATATAAGGAACACATACAGCTCAATGGATGCAAACACTAGTTTAAACCAATGACGAATACTTCTCCACATGATAAATGTTTGTTTAAGGTAGTATTACTCCTTTAGAAGCCATGACCTGCTGTTTACAGCCGGGTGACTTCAGACAAATGGCCCTTTAAAAACTGCATCTCGTCACTTTTGCACATTTGGAGACCTCTGATGGAGGAAGTTAGTCGCCGTTTCAGTCTCCAGAAATCCCTCACGTGTCACCTAACAGTATCAAAAATAAACAATAAATTGCATATTATGCACTTGATGAGACTTTCTTATGTGATTATTTCATCTTAATATGTTTTTTTCAGTGGTGGAAGAAGTACCGAGTACTTCGTTCAATATCCTGCTTAAGTATAAGAAGTATTTTCAGCTTTCTTAAGGTTTCAAAAGTAAAAGTACTCATTCTGCAGTTAAATGTCTTCTGTGACTGAATATCTGATTCTATCTGACAGCACGTTACGGTTGTAGCTGCTCGAGATGGAACTAGTTTTAACTACTTTATATACAGTTAGTTAGTTTAGTCCAGTGGATCCCAACCTAGGGGTCGGGCCCCTCCAAAGGGTCACCAGATAAATCTGAGGGGTCATGAAATGATTGATAGGAGAGGAAAGGGGTTGCAGTGCTGGAGGAAGTATTCAGGTCCTTTACTTAAGTAAAAGTACTAATACTACACTGTAAAAATACTCTGTTACAAGTAAAAGTCCTGTATTGAAAATGGTTCTTCAGTAAAGGTATGTAAGTATAATCAGGAAATGTACTTAAAGTATTAAAGGTAAAAGTACTCAATCCAGAAACGAACAAAAATACTCAAAATTATTAAAAATAAATAGATAAATAATCAGAAAATCGTCATGTTTGAGAAGCAGAAACCAGGAAATATTTCTAATTTTTGCACAAAAAGTGCTTCCGTCGATCGGCTAATTGATTAATTGACTAATTGTTTCAGCTGTACTTGTATAAACTGTTGAGAAACTATAAAGTACGGTCTAGACCTACTCTATGAATGAATTGCAGTTTAATTTATAAAAAAAACCATAATATTTTATAAACTCTTCATATGTTTTTATGCAAACATTTGGTGCATCCCTTTTTTTTACTTGAGTAAATATACTTAATTACTTTCCACCACCGAGTACTACTGCATTTGTGAAAAGTTTTGTGGCTCCAGAGTGAGTCTGCCTCTCGGCCCACGTCATTCTCCATCCATCCACCAGATGCCCTCAGACTCTCCAACCAGACCTCCACCTGCTCACCTGTTCCCCATCCCCCAATTAGACCAGACCAGCTTCTTCTGCCTTCCTTCCAGCCATCTGAACCTGAACCTGTTCCTGCTTGTTTGTTACCTGTTGCTGAACCTGCTCACCTGTCAGTCACCTCCTGGATTTGTTTTCCTCTTCCTGACCACCACTCTGAGTGAGATCTTCTTCATCCTACCTGCTCACCAGGTGTGTGTTTGCAGAGATATAGCAATATCATTTACATGGGCATGCACATGCGTCCACCTTCACATGTCAGGTCACTTCCAGGCATTTGTATATGTGCATGCGTGATAACCCATGTAGCTATGTTTTTCCTTTAAGTAACGTTTTCAATGCAGGACTTTTACTTATAGCAGAGTATTTTTAATGTACTTTTACTTCAGTAAAGGATGTGAATACTTCCTCTGAAGAAGAAGAGCACCATCGATCTACCTGCTGATGAACCCTCCTCCTCCTCCTCCTCCTCCTCCTCCCAACGGTCAGTAAAGAAACAATAATCATGTTTCATTTCTTCTTTATTTCACTCAAATGAACAGAAAGCAGTTTAATATCCAACAGTTATCATCATCCACCATCGGTGCAGTCACTGACCTTTAACCTTTTGTTTAATGTGGCCCATTTGAGGATTTACAGTTTAGTTCAGCACCGTTTCTTTTAAACCTGTTTCCAACCGAATAATATCAGAAAACATTCAGAAATGCATTTAATTACGACAATTTGAAATAGATTTGTCATAAAATACTTAAATGGATGAAATGTTATTGTCATCTTAAACATGAAATGTGAACATCTGGCTTAAATTATTACGTTAAAGTTCATAAATCTGCTTTATGGGAGATTTTGCTTTTAATTTCACTGTTCAGAATACGTTCTATATTATTCTTGTCAATAAATCTTATGAATAATTACTGACATCTCTTCACTGCCTGCGTCCTCAATCCCAATTATTATAATATTATTATAATATTAGAGCTGATCATGGTTTTGACTCTACTGTACTTCTACTCACGGTGCCTTAATTTCAAAATAAGAGCACACTGGTCTTTCAGATAACTTCATCTTCAATTAAAAAACTGACATTAAAGAAGGATTTAACATCACGTTAGTCTTGATAAGTTGAACCACACATGCCTGATGAGTAAATATGGTAATTTACAGTAATAAATCAGGCTTTAATGTGCTTTTAATTCAATGCTAGTCACTGAATTAAAACACTAAAAGATCCTCAAGTCAATGAATCAACACGAAAACAAACCCAGTAGCAGAGTTTCAACAGCTAATCAGACAACAGCAGCACGTTTTAACACGCAGTATTATTATACAGTACGTCACAGAATAAATCAGCATTTAAAACACATTATTCAGAGTTCTCTTTCATGTAACATGCGTTTATCATTCTAACACCGGTTCATTATAGAGGTTGAATCTGCAGGAAATACAGTCCATTCTAAAAACACAGTAACATGAATGTTAAAACATAATGTGTGTTTCTAAAAATAAAAACCGAAGAGCCTCTTTGATGATGACGATGAGATATGTAATGATAAAATATTAAACACAGCAAGAAACGGGATTATGTTGCGATATTAACAACAAAAGAGTCCAACAAAATTATATGGAGAAAATTTAATTTTTTTTTAAAAAAATAGAAAAAAAGAAAAAAATAAGAAAAAAAGGAAGAAATAGAAAAAAATGGGAATGGGAAAAAAGAAAAAAATAATAAGGGTAAAAAGAAAAAAGGAAGAAATTGAAAAAAAAATGGGATAGGGGAAAACAAGGGAAGAAGAAGAAAAAAATTAGAAATAGAAAAAAGGGGAAAAGAAGAAAAAATAGAAAAAAGGAGAAAAAGGGAAAAAAAGGAAAAAAAAAGTAGAAAAAGGGAAAAAATTTAAAAAGGAAAAAAAGTAAACAAATAGAAAAAGGGGAAAAAGAAGAAAAAAGGGGAAAAGAAAAAAGGAATAAAAGTAGAAAAAGGGGGAAAAAATTGTAAAAGGAAAAAATAGAAAAAGGGGGAAAAAAGAAAAAATAGAAAAAAGGAATAAAAAATTGAAAAAGTAAACAAATAGAATAGAAAAAAAGGAAAGAGAAAAAAATATGTAAAAAAGTAAAAAGCTCAAAAGATAAATCCCAAAAAGAACAAGTCCAACTGGCCTCAAACAGAAACACAAACACATCACTAAAACACACAAGTTTATACTCGCTGTTGTTTTTTCTCTGCGCGGATCAGACCAACCAGAAACTGGTTTTAAACTAGAAACAGTGACGATCAGTGAATGTGATGAACGAGCAGCTGAGGGCGCTACTTTAGATTACAGATAACCAGAACGACCCGGTCACACCAGGAAGAGACAACGTTTAATGTGTGCGTCTTTGTAGCGGCTAACGTGCTAACAAGCTGCCATGTTTGTGCTGGTCGGTCACATGATCTCTCTGAGCTTCTCTCAGTGACGTTCACTCCCTCCGGA
>CAKAKR010042852.1:0-25791 GCA_916700685.1 Adelosebastes latens | reverse complement strand
AAAACCTGGAATCTGGACCGCAGATGTTCATCATATGTCGCCGATTCCTGATCAGATTCCTCCGGTAACGTGCGCTGGGTGAAGTTTCTGGTTTATAAACTTTAAAATAGTTTAATAAACACTTCAGCTTCTCAGAGCTACACTCAGAGCTAACGGTAGCTCTCTGCTCCGGGGAGGAGGAGGGGGGTTGTTGTTGTCGCTGTGTTGAGGACCTTTGATTGACAGAAACGCTGACCAATCAGAGCAGAGTGGGAGGAGACAGGCTGTAAATCAGGATCTCTCAGACAGAGGCTAAATGCAGGCTGAGTGAGAGAGACACTATGAGAAGAATAAAGGGTTTTTTGAACATTGCAGCATGTAAACATGTTCTAGTGCAACATTAAAATACATCTATGAACCTGGCAATGAGCATAATATGAGACCTTTAAAAAAAATTTGACTCATGTAAAGGTAACATATACAATATGTATACGCTGTTTTTGCAAACCATGTAACACACAAACACACACACATACATGGTTGACATCCTCCTCTGGAGAGAGAGTTAACATCTTTTCTAGTCTGAATAGCATTCTGCCAGTCTTGAGCACCGCAATGTCCTCCACAATCAGCTCGAGATTCAACTTCCCTGCTCGTTGATGCTCGAAGCCTAATATGACCATTCCACTCAACCTCTCTGGTCCCACTACGCTCCTCAAATTGAAAAGCTTTGGAGCTGAATGCTCGGCTGTCACGGTTATCAAAAACAGCAGAAAGGTCTCACACACACCTCACTGATGGTAAATGTTCCTCAGTGAATGTAGAAGTCACTGATGGGGGTTTTTAGCATTTGGTCCAACCCGGCGTTTACCTGTTTGTGACGCAACATTGTGTTCTTGATTTGGATTACTTAGTAGTACTTAGTGTGCTCGCTGGTTGATTAAATCATTGATTAACATAGATGCAACCTAGGTACAATAATGCTAACCTTAAAGCTGCAGTCGGTAACTTTGAGCAAATATGATAAAAAAAGTTATTTTTATACAACTGTCACTATATCCTAACAGTAGTGCATGTGTCAGATAATCTGTGAAAAAAACATGTTCCTCTGCTTCCCCCTAGTGCTCCTAATGGCATTTGATTCCACCGCACTCAAACAAAAACAACCAATCAGAGCCGAGGAGTCTCTACAGCAGCTGTCAATCACTGCTCGCGAAACTCGAAAATTCCAATCAAACTGTCAAACCAGGCAGCGGTGATCAAATATGAATCAAGACTCTGTTACTGTAATGGCTTTTTCTCTCCTCAAATGTTTTCAGAAACATATTTTAGTACCAAAACCATGCACCACCCACCAGCCGGAGCAAGCTCGGCTCTGATTGGTTGTTTTCTTTCGGCACTGTGAAATCTTGCATTGGGAGCACTAGGAGGACACAGACGAACATGATACTTTCACAAATGATCTCTCTCATGCACTATCAGGATAGTGACCATTTTATAAAAACAACTTTTTTATCATATTTGCTAAATAGTTAACGACTGCAGCTTTAACCACAACCCATGACATCATCCTCAATTTAATTGCATTTTTGTGCATTTTTGTAATGTTCACAAACTGCCAAACCCCGGCCCAGATACGACTCCATCCCCCACACCCTGACACTCGGCCAGTGAACGCACACATTCAACATGTATGTTTTCCAGATTGTCAGCTGAGTGCAGACGGTTACCCCACATGGAGCTCTGCCCTCCTGCGGCTGCAGACGAACCAGCAGCTGCAGCAGAGAAGAAGCTGCTGGAATGTCTGCGGCCTTTGGCTCCTTTTTTTATTCCTTTGCTGTTTATCATTACTTTTTCATGTGATTTTTTTTTTTTTACTCTGTAACGGATGTGACTTAATATGTAGCGACGTACAATACTTGAAATAAAAAAATACTAAAAGGGACTGTTTGTAAGAATCAGAAATTGGTTGTAACAGCGACACCTGTGGCCGTTAAGTCAACGAAAGTCAGCGTCCTGTTGCTCACGCTCGCCTGTGTGCACGCGCTACCTGAATGTGAGGCGACACACATCAGCTAAAACCACAATATCACTATATTTCACCTGCTTGGCAGTAATGTTAGCTGACCAGACGAAGGTCTCTCCATGAATCACTGCTGATCCTAGTGTTGGCTTTTCCTGCTTCAGCCTCCCGACCACGGCCGGAGGAAACAGGGAGACACCGGCACCCGGTCGGAGACGATAACGTAACTCATTGCGGGGCCCCGTCACTTCACAAGATATGGGAAACCCCTGTTGTTGCAGCATTTATTTCTGCACAAACGTCCACTGTACATTGTCTAGATATTCTCAGAGCTAAACTAACTCTTCTGCAGTGTGTAGTGTGCGCGCATGCACGTGAGGTGGAGTGAGCTGTGAGTGAAGGCAGGCAGGCAGGCAGAGGAGCAGAGGAGCAGAGACTCCGGCCCTGGAGACCAAAGCTATGGTCTCCCCCACATCCTCCGACCACAGCCAACACTGTTTTGCAAGATGGGCTTCACTAGATATAACTTTGCGGTTTCGGTGCTTCCGTGTAGTTTGTGTTGGAGTCTTGTCTGAACAGCGTAGCCACACGCGAGCACGCATGGGAAACCGACCCGGATTAATTTATACGTGTAAGAAGTTACAGACAGTCCCTTTAAGTAAAGGTACAATTTATGATTTTTTTTTTTTTTTTAAAAGTACACAAATATTACTTTGTTACAGTAATGACAGTACATGTAATTTGTCACTTCCACCTCTGTGTACAAAACATGACAAAAAAAAAACGTGTTTTTTCCCAGATATTTGAATGTGGCAGAAACCAGCACAGATCAACATGGACGCTCCAGTGAAGGCTCAGAAAGCGAGGGTAGCCGTGGTACCAGCAGCAGCCCCTGATGGTGGCTACTCCTGGTTCATCCTGCTCTCCTGCTTCCTGGTCTTCGGCCTGACCTTTGGGGTCACTAAGGCCTTTGGTGTATTCTACGTTGAGATACACCGATACTTTGAAACCACAGCAACAGAAACATCCTGGATTACCTCTATTGCCGTGGCTGTCCTTCACTTTGGGGGTAATTATGAGAATCTTTTTTGACTACGAGTACATCTGTATTTAAAATCTCTGTGCTTATTAAATATATATACACCGTAGGACATCAGTACATGTTTTATTCCCCTCAATTTCAACATTATTCCCTAAACTTCATATTCATATCGTTTAAAATCCCTCCACTCTTTTTGACCTTGATGCCAAATCTTTTAGATGACTCTGCACTAATAGACTTCTTGAGGTTCTGACCAGCAGTAACTGATAGGAAAATTCAATAACATTGCTTTTTGATTTTCAAAATGAGTGTGTGGGTAAATTAAATTTTGACCTGCTGCAAAATGTAGGTCTACTCAGGCAGCAAGAGTCAATGGGATTAATTTAAAAACTCCTTAAACTCTTCTGGGGTTTAACTTAAAGCTGCAGTGGGTAGAATTGAAGCAAGTTTGATTAAAAAAAGTTGTTTTTATAAAACGGTCACTATATCCTGGCAGTAGTGCATGAGACAGGTAATCTGAAAAAAATCATGTGTCTCTGTGTCCTCCGGTGTTCCTAATGGCATCTGCAAGATTTCCCAGCCCGGAGGAAAACAGCCAATCAGAGCCAAGCTGCAGCCTTCCTGTCTCTGAGCCGGTTTTCAATCACTCGCGAATGCCGACCAAACTTTCTAATTTTACAGCTAAACAGTTCACTCCAAGGTGTTTTTGAAAACATTTGAGGCGAGAAATAGGCATTATACTAACAGAATATTGATTCATATTTGATCAGCGCTCCATAGTTTGACCATTTTGTCAAAGTTCGCGAGTAATTGACAGCTGCCTCCGTTGAATGAACAGCCAATAGGAACTCTCTCTCTGAAATGACCTGTGATTGGCCAATGTCTCCCGTCACAGGCTAGATTTATTAAAGTCTGAAAGCAGAGCCATGAGGAGGTGCAGAAGTCCAGTTATCTCTCAGAACACTTGAATTACAATATGCTGAAAGGTTATTATGGAATTTTTGCCCAATGATGCCAAAAATATTCTTCCTACTGCCAATTTAATGTCTATTTTCACTAAGAATATTAATTAAACAGGATTATATTTCTAGAGATCATCTTCATTTATACATCTTAAAAATACATACAGTACCTGCTGTGAAGTGCATAAACATTCAGTATACCCCAAATAAAATAACTGTATATTTCCTGAATAGTATTATATATGAATGTGACCCTCTGCAGCTCCCGCAGCATCTGCTTTGAGTGCTCGCTACAGCCATCGCTCTGTAGTGATAATGGGAGGACTGATAAGCGGCGTAGGAGTCGTGTTTGGGGCTTTTGCTCGTAACCTGATTGAACTCTACTTAACAGTGGGGCTCCTAAATGGTAAGTGCGTTGAAGCTAACACACACATACAACACAGTCTCAAAAACATACACACAAAACATAATATTCACTGGAGTGCTGTGCTGCAGGTCTTGGCTATGCAATGACATGGACCCCGACAGTGACCATGCTGGGCTTTTACTTTGAGAAGAGGCGTCCGATGGCAAACGCCTTGGCCAGCGCTGGAGAGTGCGCCCTAACCTTTGTCCTCACACCCCTCTTCCAGCTGTTGATTGACAGCTACTCGTGGAGGGGTGCTTTTCTAATCCTGGGGGGTCTGCAGCTTAACCTCTGTGTGTGCGGGATGCTGCTGAGGCCTCTAAAAACCACCAGAGATGTGACTTGTGCGGTCAAAGAAGAGGAAGAAGGCTTGTCCTTGGAATTGCTACCAAAAGACGACTTGGAGCAGAGCAAACCAAGCTGCCTGGAGGCGGAGGAGCTGAGAATATCTGAGGGATCAGATCACGACCCTGAAGAGATACCGAATTCAACCGTGAAAGTACAAGACTCACACAACAGGACTAGGTCAGAACTAAGGACCAAAATCCTTCGCCACGTAGATTATACCCTCATCACCAATGCTCAATTCATGGTCTATTCAACGTTTGGGGTGTTTGCTGCACTGGGTTTCTTTACCCCATCCCTGTTCATGGTTCCATATGCCCGTAGTAAGGGGATTGAGGAGTACCAGGCGGCTGCACTCATGTCCATCTGTGCAGCGTTCGATGTGTTTGGAAGGGTGTTCTTTGGCTGGGTGGCAAACTTGAGACTGGTGGAGACGGTACGTTCAGTTTAACCAAAGCAACGACATTTTCAAAATCACATATTTGAAAGCAAACGTACGGCCAAGCTTCGGTATTTTTACCATGTAGCATAGCACAATTGATTATATTAAAGGGAAAGTTTGACATTTTAGGACAAAAGCTTATTTGCGTTCTTGCCGAGAGTAAAACGAGAAGATTGATACCTCAATCATGTCTGTACAGTAAATATGAAGCCACAGCCACCTGCCAATTAGCTTAGCTTAGCATAAAGACTGGAAGCAGGGGTAAACAGCTAGCCTGGCTCCGAACAAAGGGAAAATAGATAAAAATCCACTTTCTAGCTCACTTATTAACTTGTTATATCTTGTTCGTTTAATCTGTACAAAAGTGTATAAAATGACAATATTACTTCCAGTAACTTATTCTAAAGTTTGGACAGAGCCAGGCTAGCTGTTTCCCCCTGCTACCAGGGGTCCTTATGCTAAGCTAAGCTAACCAGCTGCTGGTTGTAGCATCATATTTAGCATAAAGACTGCCAAGAGTGGTGTCAATCTTCTCATCTGACTCTCGGCAAGAAAGACAACAAGCATATTTCCCAAAATGTCGAACCATTCCTGTAAAGAAGCTGCCTATACATGAAAAGTGCATATAGGCTATGGATGTGGAGGCCACCGTACGTGCAACAGCTGATGCACATGTCTGTCTACCATGTCTCTGTTCCTATACCAGGTGCAGCAGCTGACAGCCACAGTGATTCTGCAGGCTGCTGTATTACTCCTCTTCCCTCTGGCCTCCTCACTCTGGGAGCTGGCTGCTTTCAGCGCAGCTTACGGCCTGACGTACGGCGCCACGGTCGCCATCCACATCACCGTGCTGGCTGAGGTCGTGGGGGTCAAGAGGCTCGGGAGCGCGCTGGGGTTCTACATGCTCACACGCAGTTTCGGAAGCCTGCTTGGACCGCCCATTGCCGGTGAGTGAGAAAGATTCTTTGATAGTTAACTGCAAGTGCATAGTGCGCCTATCAAAGAGAAATGGATTTTAGCTTTGAGTTGTTGCTGTAAAATTCCCTATGATCTGCTCCAACATACTAACTGTCTGCCAGCTATGAATAAACAAGAAGCTGCACAGAATAGAATACTTCATTCACTGTATATTAACATTTCTGTTGGCTTAACTCAAGGTTACAGTGTCCGTCATTTTCCTGAGCCTATTCTTCCATCACATTAAATCTCACACAATGGACGCGCTTATACATTGTTCTGCATTGTAACCACAGCCCAGTGAGCCTATTCAACCAAAATTTGATTTTTTAGACCTTCATGACATGCGGCGACACCCTTCAATTAATAAGGAATTTTGTCGTCCGCTCCATCCCACTGAACCTGAGGTTTTTATTCAGAGAGCAACTGTGCAAAAATTTCAATATCATGATATTTTATGGTTGTGTTAATTTCATGGCTGATTGCTTCTCAAAGATCTTTTTTTTCTCCTTTAAATGGAGGTTCTTCCTCACTGCTTTTCCATTTCCTTACATGTGACAGTTGTCCAGATTCATACACTGTGTCCTACGACATGAGAACAGCTGTAATAGAGATATGGCATAACAAAGGAGAAGAGAAAACCAAAACGATTTGTAAATGCCAAATAGAATTTTTTTTTTTCTCAGACTTGTTCAAACCAATAACCGATGCTTTGCCCACTTGGGGTCAGCAGAAACCAGCTGTAAACACATATTTCAAGTTAGCACATCCAGCAGACACAGAGCAACATTGGCATTCATTTGGAGTTGTGTTTCTGGCCACCTGACAAATGCAAGCCCAATATTCACTCTCCTTTTAGCTCTGTTTTGGTCTCCACCAACCCCTGAGAGAATATCTGGGTACTCAGCTGCTAATTGCTCCACTATGTTCACCAGCTAGTTGCTAACTTTTACTGTCTGCTTTTGGGTGCTGGGCAGGTATAACGTACAGTAGGTTTATCAAAGGTTTCTCAATGAAAACAGTTGGCTGATGTGGCCGAAAACGACACTGATGAGAGTGATGAGAGTGAACCAAACCAGTTAAGTTGCGGGCCGTAGAACCAAAACAATGAGCTGAAAGACGTTAAAACACAGTGATTATTCTCTGTGGATTCATCACTACGAGCGACCACTGTCACTTTTACATAGTCATGTGATCCATAGTTAATATAAAATAAAATCAACTATAGCAGCTTTAAGTTATGGGAAGACACATAAAACATCCAGAAAAACATATTTAATATTATGGGCATCTTCCTGATATGGTGTTTTGGATAAATCACAGCCTTCTCCTCTCAGTATAAAAATCTTTTTTGTCTGCTTTTCATGGTGTACATTTCCTATTTTGTGATTAGCATAGATTTTGTAAGGAGCGATTCATCCCATTCTCTGTGCACTTAAAGAGGACCTATTATCCTCTTAAGGTTCATACTTGTATTTTGGGATTTTAATAGAATGTTAACATGCTTTAATGTTCAAAAAACGCTTCGTTTTTGTCATTATACTGCACAGTCTGCTCTGATTGGTCAGCTGACCCACTCTGTTGTGATTGGTCAACCGAACAAACCTCTTCAGACTCCGCTCCAGCTCCACTCTGACTAGCTTTGTTTGAGGGCATGCCAAACTAGACACTAGGCAGGTATTATGCCAATGTGTTACTTGGTGACATCACCACGTTACGGAAGAAAAAGCAGAACTTCAAGCAAGGGGGTTCAGGAGCAGTGTTTCTGTGGGCGAGAGTAACTCCCTTTGGTGTAAACTTCAGAATTTGTAACTTTGCAGACCTTTTACATGCACAAAAAAACTATATAACACACTAAAGGAACGGGAAAAAGCACAAAAGCACAACAGGTCTTCTTTAACAATACGTGTAGGTGTCCATAATATGTTGCATCCCACCAACGTTCCAAAATATATTTAAATACATTTTAAAGTAAACAGACAGTAAACAGATACAGTGTCTGGAAAGGTTCTCAAATGTGTCAGCTACTTTGGCAATCTGTTTGCAATCATCTTAATTAATCTATTCTATTGTGAGAAATTAAAAAATACTTAGGCAGCTATTAACTTGAAATGCCCCTGGTGCTCATATCCAGTAGAAGAAAAAAAATGTTCTCCAGTCCTCTCTCTGTGCAAACCAACACAAACTGCAGCCCCGCCCACAGCGCTGTCCTATCAACCAGTGAGCATTTGAACCCGATTAGTGAGATTATGACCCATTTTCACACACAACTCTAAACAACAGCAGTAAATACACCATGAAAAACACCCAGCTTGACTTTGGCACCCAGGCACAGCAACCTCTGCCAGAGAGTGTCCTGCCTCTGAGCACAGCCAGCAGTAAATCAGCTGGAGAAACCTCTCCAACAGAGTGGGAAAAAAAAAATAATTGTAGTTTGATTCATTTGATGATATTTATGGATTTTCAAGAAGGTTTTCAGTGCAGCAAAAACAGGGAATGAGAGTGATTTGAGTTGTTAAATGGCAACGGGCTGCTACATGTATTATTTTGCTCTGCAGGATGTACAGTAGAAGAACTTGAACTTTCCCTTTTGCACAGTACAGTATATGTTTTTTATTATAAATGAAGTGTGCCCATTTTAACTGGCTATATATGGATATATGAGGAAAATGCACAAATGCCTCTCATTACCCTGCTCAGTCCTTTCCCCATTTCCCTTTTACAGTAATATCTCTCGGTTTAACAAGTTCCTGAAAACCTTGTACCATAATTTGGATTAAAGCAACATCACCACATGTAAATGTTAAATTTATGATAATGCTGAAGGCTGAAACTGACCTCAAATAAAGTAAAAGAGCTAATTAAAGTGAAGGTGGTGTCCTATTTATAGCTTAACATGGTCCCTCTGACACAGAGGCTATTTCTTACTTATTTACTGTACCGTTCAGCACTTTGAGCACTTTGAAGACCAGAGAGTTGATGGATGTTGAGGATTCATCAAAGCGTTCTAATTATGTTCCCTTCACGGGATGAAGGCGCTGGCATTACCGCCTCAGGATAAAATGAATCTTCGTGCAATCCTCTCTTTCCTTATCTCTGCCTCAGTCTTTTGTCTCGTTCAGAAATATGTCATTAAATGAAGCCAAAATGATACCATAATTGGGAGACGTTGCTGTGTTTTGGCCAGCGTGGGTGCATTCCAGTCAGGAATGAATGTTGACTTTAGACTAAAATATTGTGATTAAAAAGTATGACTGCGTCAAAGCTGCAAATCACTCACACGCACTTTTCCCTTCAGGAGTCTTTATAGACAAGATGAGTGACTACGGAATGGGTTTCATCATGGCAGGAGTGGCTCTCATCGTCTCTGCTCTGTTCCTGCTCCTCCTCCATCAGATGAACCGCAGGGGTCAGAGGTCGACCGCCAAGAAACGTATGCATGCGAACAAGATGGAACAAAGTGCCAGAGCTAAAGCCAAAGAGCTGGACATGACATGAATGAGGGAAACATTTTTTCTGTTGCTGATAGACGATGAGTTTGAAAAGAGATCTAAAGATCACAGTCAGAGGCAGAATCAAGTCACACCTCAAGTGATTTTACAAACCTAAGACACTGTGCAAAAATTATCAGAGGGGGGGTCAAAGCTGCCAAGCAGTTCTTCTTTTAAATGTTACTGATCCGTTCTGCAGGTGCAGCTTTCTTTCTTTATGTATTTCACTTTGCAGGTGAAACAAACTTCCCTTACTCAAAAAAAAATGACTTACTGGTGGTGTAGCAGTTAGTGGCTGTTGTTTCAAACGTAGAGGTTGGCTGGAAAATTCGCTAAATGTGATGCATCAGTTGTTTGCCATCAATTTCACAATGGCTCATTTCATTTTTAATTTGTGTATTGGTTGCACACACTGAAAATGAATGTTCTATTAAGACATTCAATGTTTAAGTCAGGGTAATTCATCTTAAAGTGGCAAACCTTAAGATTTCAATCCTGGTCGATTAAAGCCATGATCAGACAGAGCACATTTTAGCAGCCTGCGGCGTCTTTTTGTAATTGTTTTCTTTGAGATTGAACCGTTTTGCACGCTGCTTTTGCATCGCTGAGCCTCTCGTGTTGTTCTACTCTATGCACCTCGTGTTTTTACAGGAGCGCCCTGAATGCCTCGAGTTGACAAAAATTCAACTCGGAGCAGAGAAGCGCCCAAGCGTTTTTTCCCCATTGTGGAGACTTTTGCTGGATACCTGGACCTTTATGACTACCAACCGCAGTTACCATGAATGAACAGAAAACAGCAGACCTGGAGGATATTGCTGGATACCCGGAGCTACTACAGTATATGAGTTAACCGTAGTTACCATGATCTGAACAGAAAACAGAAGGAGGCAAATTAGTGCGGTAATTAAGATTTCGGGTATGTTGTTTTCATTCATTTAAACAGTACTATTAACTATTTGGGTCGCGTACAGTTCATGGTTTGTAATAAGGTAATGTTAGCACTCATTTGTTGGTTACCTAGCAAGAACAAATTTAAAAGTCACGGCAAACTGCAAAAAACGCTCTGTCTGATCGGGCAACAAAAAGGCAGTGCGGTGCGCCTTGCGTTGTGTGCGGTGGAATTCAGAAGTTCAGAAGTCTGGTGTCTTTTTGTTGATACAGAATTGTGTGGATAGTTAATTGTTTGTGTGTTTACAACGGAGAAAAAATGTAATACAGCATTGTTTTTCCTGGAATGTCGGACATTCAAATATATAAATATTACTTTCATCAGAGGGCCATAGGCACATTCACTGTTGTGTTACCTCCTTCGTCAATAATGACTTAACAGACGTTTATTTAACTGAAAATCTTCAAGATTGCCACTTTACATACTTTGTTTCTCTTTTAGATATGTATTGTTTAAGGGGTTTTACTGTTCTATTGTTTTAAGATATTGGTGGGAGGGTTTTGGAGTCAAGTACCCAAGTCAAGGTGGAAATAGTAATAATGCGAGGGATGATGTTGACATAAGGTTCAGCCCTCCTCCTCCGTACACCAGTAATTTTCAAACAGTCCCTAAAATGTTCATATTGAATGCTGAACTCACTTTCTGGAATGCACTAAACTGTAGTAACATAACAAACTGCAGAAACTGTTTATTTATGTCAGGAATGTGACAACAGAGTCTTATGCATTTTAATTGATTTCTATCAAAATCACAACTTCAGAAGTTGATTCATGATGTTTTACATGTACTGTTTTTAAATTCACACTTTGTTATTGAATGTGTTTGTCCTTTATTGCAGTAGTGTCATGTAACTACGATGAATGCTGGGTTGCAGCGTGAATATGTGACTTTGGCTCCCTCCAGTGAGAAGATACTGATATTGCATTTGCAGCCTTCTCAACAGCAGGACTGAGCTGAAAAGTGCAGATATATCCAGATATTATACCACAGGGAAGATTGGGGAATTTACAGATAAAGACCAAAAAAAAACAAATTACAGTAAATTGCATCAGTTTTCGGTTCAGTGCTCAAACTGAATGTAGTATCCTTTGCTGCTGCAAGTGAAATATATGAAGCATGATCCCTTTAACTTACCAGCAGATCTGAAAAACAATTAGAAGTGTTAGATTACATCACTTAAACAACAAAATGAGTTCTAAACGGTTCAGTGAATTTCTTTCCAATCCCAATGCAGCCTGAAACCCAGAGAGAAAAGCTTTTTCTTCAGTTTCTTCCTCTGCTGCAGAATGTTTGGTATGTGCAACCATCAAGAAAACTAGCTTTCATAACCCCAAACTAACAAGAGGCACCAGATAAACATCTTCAACCTGGTATAATGCAAATAAAACAAGCATAAATAAACATGTCACTTTGCATAAATCTGCAATAACAAACTCCAAACCGCGATTTACAAAACAGTGGCCCACGCTGGAATCCCCCCCCCCTCCTCTACCAACAGACACAAGACACACACGTACACTCGTAGACACACAAACACACACTAGAGGAAAGAGATTGCAGGAAAGAAAACTTGCCACAGCAAGAGAGCTGGTCACAAAATACCACAAGCCTTTGATCTGCCAGACAGGAACAAAGACATAATCCATGTTTCATAGAAACTCTACATAAAAACCAAACAGACACTCAAACACAAAGACAAACACACACTGTAGGCCATGGTTGACTGCCAAGAGAGAGTAGAGGCCACCTATTATCAGGGAAAGGAAGACTGCCGGTTCAAAATGATCAGAGGATTTCCAAACCAGTGAACCTAAAATCTACTGTTACTTGATACATGAAGAAGTCCTTATTTACACGCTGTCTATAGCACATTAAAGGGATAACACGTCTGACTGAGCAACAAACGAAATCAGCAGTGTGGAGATGAACACCATTTTCTTTGATATATTAAGACATTTTTTATTAAATGAGCTGATAAATGAATAAATGTCCTTAAAAACTGATGTCACAATAGATGTTCCTTCTTGCAGTATGTCAAAAGTGATATTAAAGGAACACTGTGAAACATTTCAGAGGATCTATTAGCAAAAATGGAATGCGGGTCCTTGTTGCTCCGCTATGTTTCTATAGTAGCCCAGAACGGACAAACCAAACATTGGCTCTAGCGACAGCCTTTAGCATTTTGACATTACCTGAAGGCCACTGTAGTTGTGAAACTGCAGTAACGTGAGCCGCAGAGTGCAAAACCGTGGTACCGTCAGCCACCATCTGACTTCTGTTGCTCCTAAAGTAGTGTTATTATGGTTAGGATGGCGTCTGAGCGTGGCGAATGGCGTTACCTCGGTTTTGCACTCAGCGGCTCATGTTACCACAGTCTTGGAAAGGGAGGAGCGAGCAGAGGGGTACTTGGTTGCAAACTGCAACCACGGATGCTGCCAAATCCTACACACTGTCCCTTTAAAGGGGCACTCCACCGATGTTGTATATGAAGTTCAGTTTACTCATCAGTACTAGTCAGCCTATCAAAACAGCCGTGTAATGTCTTGTGGCTCTGGAAGGTGCTTTCCAAAGTTTGAACACCCTGATGATGTCACTGTGATGTCATCAGGGTAACCTCGACTTGGGCTGGACACTTGCAATTTTTAACAGAAAGCCTGAATTACAACCTGAATGTGCAGAGTTTGAAAAAAGTGGCCATTTAGCAGGCTGGGAGAGTTTAATGAAAGATGCTATTGAGTTGCATCATGGGAAATGTAGGATTCAGCATTTTTTTTTACTAGAGACTAAAAGGCAGGATATCTGGCCTTTGCTGCAGCTGATTTTGACCATGTGCTTTTACTTCTGGCAACTAAGTGGGACAATTTCAGATTTCACCTGCGTCCACAACTCACTGCCTGTATGTGTGGGTGTGTGTGTGTGTGTGGAGAGAGAGAGAGAGAGAGAGCAGCAGCAGGTATATGGGACTGTCTAAGGCAGAAGACACAGGAAAAGCTTTGAAGTCTATCAGGACTTATTGAAGCGCCTCCCGGTCACTTTGACCCCACAGTGGAACCCCTGGGCTCAGAGTCGCTATAGAAACAGCTGAAATAGTTTTTCTTTTTTTCGCCAACCTTGCTCCCGGGGGTCATGTTGAGGAATGCTACACAGCTACCTGAGTTCAAAGCACTCGGTAGTGGGACGAGAAAGAGGGGAGGTGAGAAGAGAAGTAGGAGTGAGAGGGAAAAGGGAGAAACAGAAATCGGGGACAAGAGACGGGGGGAGAGAGGGGAAGATAGCTGCATGTGAAAGAGGAGAAACCAGCTGGGAGAAAGTTGGGACAGTAGCCAGAAAAAAATTAAAAGAGCCGAATGTGAAGAAAGAGAAGGAGAATGACAGAAAAGAAGCAATTACCATATACTGGGAAACCCTCAGAGCCAGCTGAGTACAGTCAGACTTTGTGCCAGTTAGGACCATTAAAGGATGAAGGATAATGATACAGAAATGAAATAGGGGGAGCAGCTGAGATCAGGCATGGCTCTAACCTCCGCTGATTAGAAGAAAAGAGACAGACGTGGTGGTAATGAGAAATGATTAGTGTAGCTACAGGGGGTTAAGCTTAATGAGCATTACTAGCAAACAGACCCACACGCCACCTCCACCGAGGGCAGAAATACATGAAACAGGTTACTGCACATGGACAGTCTCATGTGTATATGGCCTGTTGCTAATCTGAGATGTCCTGAGGTGATCCTCGTTTTGAAAAATAAAATGTTTCTAGGTGTCTTTCCAGATTGCAATTCAGCGTCATTTACAGTAATTGTAGAAAGCAAAAAATATCCCCCAAGTCCACAGCTTCAGGCTCCAAAACTAGAGATGCCCCGATCCAACTTCTTCAGTCCCGATACCGATAGCAATACCTGGGCTAAACTGTATGCCTCACTGTGTGGAAGTGACTGGATCAGGCTTGACTGAAACATTGCTTTCCTAACTTTGTAAAATAAAAAGTAACAAATAAATACATAGATAAAATTTTACTGAACTGTATTAAAATAATAAATCGTACATCTGCAACATGGTAAAAATCTTCAAAATTAACAAGATTTACAATTCAATTGTAAACCTTTTTAATGCAGCAACAAATTGGTCAAAAATTCCAGTATATAATCTATATTGTATACAAACATAGAATTGAGTTGAATAGATAGGTCACATTGTCACCGATACTCGATCCAACTATTTGAGTCAGTATTGGCCTGATATCTGATCCTCTATCAGTATCAGTGCATCCCTATCCAAAACATTGTCAGGGAATAATGTGATGAGGCAAATTTTTATTTTGAGTGGCTCCCTATCCAAGTTTGCAAGATTTTGGCAATTGGTGCAGGCGCTTAGAGGGTGAAAAGTATGGAGGACGGAACCTGCCAAAATAAAAAATAAATGAATAAATAAATAAATGAATAAATAAATAAAATAAATAAAATAAATAAAATAAATAAAATAAATAAAATAAATAAAATAAATAAAATAAATAAAATAAATAAAATAAATAAAATAAATAAATAAAGGATTCAATACGTAAAAAACATGTCATTAAATGAAGCAAAAATATTTAAAATGAATGTAGTCATTAATGAATTGATAAAATGTGACATTTTTATTCATTTATCTTTGTATTAATTCCCTTATGTATTAACTCTTCTGTTTAATTTTCCCTTTAATTTATTTTTGCATCTATTTTTTAATTACTTTATATTTATTTTTAGATGTCCAGTATTTATTTATGCATTTATTTATGCATGATTTTCTCTTTGCATTTCACCCCTTATTTTCATTACATTCTTCATATTATTCTTATTAGAAAAGAGAAAGAAATGAGAAAAATAAAGCTTTTTTTGAACATCATCATCATCAAGTCATCATGTTCAAGTAAGAACCCAATGTACAAGTATGCACCTGAAAATAAGCACAATAGGGCCTCGTTGGTTCTTCATCATAACACACTGATTGTTTTATGATACAAGCTTAAAAAGACTTCAGACAGACTTGAGAGGCGGAGAGACGGTACAGAACTCAGTCAGATGTTTGGTCTACGTGAACCCCTCTTTGTCTGTTGTCAATCGTTCCTCACAACCCTCTTTCTCCCTTTATCAACCCATCTGCATTTCTCCTGTCCTCCAGCTTCTTGTTTTCTTCCTTTTCCCCCCTTGATCTTCCTCATCTTCTCTTATTTTTCCATCAGCCAGTGCCAGCCCGCATCTTTAAACAGCTGTCCCACTTTAACTCATCAATGTCATTCTGTTGGAGAACTATAAAAGCATGAAAAAGCAACAATATATCATATTTCAGACATCACAAATGACATGTTTTAAAAAGCATAGATGCAGTGGTACATTATCAAATCAGATATTTATCTGCCGTCTTCAGCTGCTCGAGGTTTATATTCAATCAGACGCACATTAAAACCAAATGCTGGAATGCAGTCGATGCTCGCTGAACTTTTTATATGTGAGACAGTAAAAACAGAGCAAAGTAGATTTTTATTGGAGTTGATATACAGCACATAAAAGGGAAATAATTGGTTTTGAGTCAAAGTGCTGTAAGGACTTGGCACAGCAGTGCAGGATGAAATCACTTTAGAATAAATAGGGATGTATGATCAAGTAAATTCTGCAGGCATGATTTAGGATTGTATTCTAAAGTATTTTAAATGTGTCATACTGCATATGTATTGAGAAGTTACAGCCTGTAACTGCAACATTCACCCCACTCTGAATCAAGCAGCCTAGTTCAAACCAACCAATCACAGCTGACCTCTGACCCCTCAGGCTGACTGCCCTGATTTGGAATGAATGGCTTTGACAGGCTTCTGCTTCAAGCTTCAGCACACTGGTACAAGAGCGGCACACCAGAGCAGTGTCCTAATAAACATTTAGTAACAATAAAATAATAATTGCCCTGTTCTTCACCTTGTTAGCTTGCTTTGTTGCACAAACTTACTTGAAAATGCCAAATTATTTACAATAATATTGTAAAATTGCCAACAATGTCTGATTGTATAGAAGTCTATGAGAAAATGACCCTACTTCTCACTTGATTTATTACCTCAGTAAACATTGTAAACATGAGTTTATGGTCTCAATCGCTAGTTTCAAGTCTTCTTCACTACAGCATGATGTTCATTTAGTAAATTATGGTCCCATTTAGAGTCAAATAGACCATAAAGCAGGGTATGTTTAGGGTATGGCTACCTTGTGATTGACAGGTCGCTACTAAGGCGTTGTCTGGTCTGGGAGTTGTCTGCATTTTCGTCTTACAACTTTAACCCTTTCACAGTGTGTTTTAAGTTCACGAAAGTTGATTGTAACATTTGGGACGCCTAGAAATGACTTATTCAGTGTTCCGTCGTACTTAGCTCCTCCCTCTCGTGTCACTTCTGGTTGCAAAAAAACAAGATGGCGACAGACAAAATGCCGAGATCGAGGCTTCAAAACGGCAGTCCACAAATCAATGGGTGACGTCACGGTTACTACGTCCACTTCTTATTTAAAGTCTATGGTGCTAATTAGCAAATGTTAGCATGCTAGCACCTTGTCTGGCAAACATCAGCATGTTAGCATCGTCAGTGTGAGCAGGTTAGCATGCTGATGTTAGCATTTAACTCAAAACACCGCTGTGCCTATACAACCTGAGAGTGCTGCTTGCATGACTGGGGATAAAAACCTTCTCCTATGTCAAAATATGTATTCATAGGCAATGGTCCACATTTATGACAGCTGAAGATTGAAGCATTTTTGAATATTTACACTGAACATCCCTGTTAATGTCTTTCACAAAATTCTCATTTCAGCTAGAAATATGGTGAATAACAGAAGCAACCATTGTAATAAATGCATACTGTATATTACACCTTGTAAATGTTTTGAGTAAACAGACATAGAAACCACACACTATCGACACTTTTGCCTAAACCTCTGTTAGTCCTTAAAGCGCACATATCCCATCCAGATGCACAAGCTGGACTTCATTATGAAACATATGCCACGCATATTCCCATTTGGCTTGTATAAAACCATACTTACTTTGCTCGTATAATCGTCACATGTGGCTGAGAAGCTGCCCTGACCACTGAGCCAGATCCATCTCAGAACTATTACGCCATGAATCAGACTGGAATTAATCTTGACCATCGGAGAGTAGAAGCATGTGATGTGAAGCCCCCTGAGACTTGCAGACACTCCACCCTGCAGAAACAGCTACAACGCGTCCATGCCTCCAGAGAAGGCCTCTCAGATGAAAGGAATTTCTGTCTGAGAGTCTGTCTCTGAACACACTGATCATCAGCAGACTTTCTCTCTGAGGTGTTCCTTCCTCTCTCTCTCGTTTCTGTCATATATAACTGTACGAATTAATGCTGAATCCAGACTGAATGCCACGTCTGGGTAGCTCTTTTGTGTGTACGGAGTTACAATACAGTAGGCTACAGTATGTGTATGCCATGCACTTAAAGTTGTTGTATCCGTATAGGCTGGAATGTGTGAAAGTTTCACCCCTTGTCCTGTTCATGAATGCAATTGTTTAGTTTATTTAATATTCATGTATACATTCCAGATTTAGGAAGGAGGATGATGTGGATGATGTATGTGAGAACTTGTCTGGGAATAGCAGCACACTGTCTACTACTGGAAACTGTGCAGCTGCAGTCTTTCTCCATTAATTGTGGAAGAACTGCAGATAGCTCAGGGTGTGGTACAGTTTTACAAAAGCATAACAAGATAATACAACACATTGTTTTTATTCTAGTGAATTTCATTCCATTCCACCGTATACCAGGCCCATCTAAAATCTAACACGTATTTTTGCCTCTGCAGTAAGTATTCTTGGTTTCAATTAATTTACGTTTAATAACGTTAAATAACGTTTAATTAGCTAGCTACAGTGTATAAAATCTGCTGGCTACAGTTGTAGTTTCCAGCCCGTTCTCATTCCCAGAGCGTCTGTTTGAGACGCACCGGGTTTTCAATTAACTACAATGTAAACCCATCCGCGTCAATATGAAATGCTCAGAGAAAGTGGTCGGGAATGTGTTGGCGTAGTTTAAAGAGCGAAAAAAAGGGTGAGTGGGAGGGATGGTGGATGGGTCCAACAAACACAGGGCTTTCATCCAGGAGACCGCTGTTTGTGTCCCGTCCGTTAAGTTTCACTTTCACTTTACAAACGTATTCATTTTAAGCCAAACCATGATGTTTTTTCCTCAACCTAACTTAGCGGTTTTTTGCCTAAACCTAAGCAAGTGTTTTTGTTTGAATTCACAATGTTAACCACGTGCTTACTGCAACCGCAAAGTGACGCCAAGGAGTCTGACAAAGCGTCAATATGTGACGAGTTGGGATGAGAACATGTTGTAGTTTCAGCTAACAAAATCAGCAGTCGGCAGCTAGAAAGGAGAAGCCTGCTATTGTCTATCTCTCTCAAAATTACTGAGAATTTTGGTTGTAAATCTTTCGTCATTATTGTAGTAAACTTCATTGTTTCCAAAAACAGAAGCTTGACAGACGTAACACGAGTAACTAAGAGGGACGGAGCTTAGCGAACTTTTACAAAATATCTTAAAGGGATAGTTTGGGTGTTTTGAAGTGGGGTTGTATGAGGTACTTCTCCATAGTTAGTGTATTATCTATAGTAGATGACGGTCGGCACGCCCCCAATTTGGAGAAATAGACAGGAGTACTGACACCAGAGCAAAGCAATGTACTGCTGTGGACGGGGCCGGCAGCAAAACATATTTTAGCCACCTAAAAGAAAGGCTCACCTAAAAAAAAAATTAGTTTAAGTGTACCCTATATTTAGAATATGCTCCAATGGGGAACTGAACTAAAAGTGAAACTTATGTATAGTGTTTTTGTCAATGGAGTCTGGTGGCTTACCAAAGAGCATAGATCAGTTTCACTTTCAGTTCAGTTCCCCGTCAGAAAGGGCTGTCTGACGGCAAGATAAAGCAGTGAAAATATTCTAAAGTACACTTAAAGGGATATTGATTGATCTTTCTTTTCAGAGGTTAAAATACGTTTTGCTGCTGACCCCGTCCAGAGCAGTAGGCTACAGTTGCTTTGCTCATGTGCCGGTACTCCTGTCTGCTTCTCCAATGTACCTCATACAACCCCATTTCAAAACACCCAAACTATCCCTTTAATTGCACCTCTGCACTATAATGGACAGGCTCATCTCTCTGTCTGTCTCACATATCCATGTGGTCTCTTCCACTACCTCCCCCTTTTCTGTTCTCTCGTTTTTCCCACTCTAACTCTTTACTCTGTCTTTTGTTTAAGTGAAGCCGGGGCCTCCCAGTGACATGAGCCCTGCTCCTGTAAAACTAATAATGACTGAGATTTGTGCGGGCTTAGCATTCTTTCTCCCTTTCAGTGCAAGACACTGAGAATGGAGTGAGGGGAGGGGACGGGAAGGGGAGAAAGGTCCAGTGGTAAGGTGGGAGGGGGGTGGGGGGGTGTGTCCTAGTTTGAGTGGCTGCGACTTGGGAAGTTGTGAAAAAAGAAGACAGAGAGGCCCCTTTCCCTGAAACACCACATGCTTTCATTTTTTTATGGGTCAATGCCACTGAAATCACACTTTATCCTCTCTGAACATGTCATACAGACACTAGAGTGCACACACATGGACACATTCATACACATTCAGGTGTTCCCTCCCACACTGTCATATAAATCATTCATATCCTGTCCCTAAAGAAAAATGTAGGAATGTAAACATGGATGTTGGACAGTTAATGGTTACAGTTCATGCTGGAACTCTGAGCTATAGCAGTCAACAAGTATTTCCAAACCCCACACTTAGCAAAGTCATTTATTTTCCCTCCTACATTACCGCACGCAAGCAAAACATGTGAGGCAAAGCCACAGAATATAAAATATGCCCCGACCGCACATTGACACAACTCTGTCAAACTCACGTAAAGATCACCAGATGTGCAGCGAGATGCAACTAGGGAACAAGGGGGAGGTCTCACACACATACACACATTACCCTATCTAATGCTCTCCCCTCCCTTCTTTCACCCCCCTTCCCTTACCTCCCCTCCCCTCCTCTCCTCTCTCCCAGAGACATGTGCGCATGCTGTGCCAGCAGACAGTTCCAGCTCTCAACAACTGATGCACAGACAGCTGCTGTTTCTCCCTTCCCCTGCTCCCCTAACTATTCTCCTTCTTTCGTTTCTTCCCTACACTGCCTCCATTCATCCCCTCTGTACTTTTCCCCTTCCTTCTCTCCACTCTGTCATTCTGCCCTGCACTTTTCCTCAGGCGGATATAAAGGCAGGTCCCGTTGGAGGGGAGAGGGCTTGTGTAATCTCTGGCTGCACATGAGCACCGGGGAGTTATTGCTTCAGCCGGAAAGGCACCACGGACGCGTGAAAGGACAAACTTTGGAATAAGTAGAGGAAGGAGGAATACCTCTGAGACAGGAAGGGAGGAGACGCAGAAAGAGTTTGGAGCTGGGGTGCAGGACACAGACCATGCCGGGCTCTGTGGTGCTGCTGCTGCTGTCCCTGTTGGTCCTGTCCACAGGAAGTGATGCCAGAAGAATCAAGAAAAGAGGACTCAACCAAAAGGTGGGGCTGCTATAACCTCACCTTTGACTTTTGCATATGCGTACGTATGAGTGCGCAACTTTCTTCTTTATCTCTATCTCTATCTTGTGGCTGTTTTCTCAATATCCTCGAGAGTGGGAGTAGGTGAAAGCTCACAGCATTACAGCACAATACCGGCTCTGTTGCAGAGAGCTGGTTTGACACACTGAGAGCAGTTTTGTGGCCGAGGTGAGAGGTGGTCAAGTTGACTGCCTGGTATGAGTGCTTTGATCCAGTAGTGAAAAGAGCAGTGGTGTAAATTAACCAAGTACAATATAAATTTGTTTATTTCTTACCGAGAGTTAGATGAGAAGATCAGGACCATTCTCATGGCTGTCTGGTTAATATAAGGCTACAGCCTACAGCTGACTAGCTAAGCTATGCATAAAGACTGTAAGTTAAACAGCTCACAAAACAGCTAGCTTGGCTCCACCACCTACCAGCACCTCTAAAGCGCACTAATTACCTCCGCCAAGGCCAAAGGCCTAGGAAGGAGGTATATTTTCACCGGCGTTGGTTTGTTGGTTTTTTGGTTGGTTTGTCCGTTTGGACGATAACTCCAAAAGTCCGCGATGGATTTGAATGACATTTTTTGGAGGGGTGGGGTGCGGCACAATGAACAATCCATTAGATTTTGGTGGCAATCCGGCAACTCCGCTCAGCCTGTACATTTACACCACAGGCCACCACAGGGGGACAGGGACATACATGAAACCTGCCTTGGCGGAGGTCTGCGCTCTCCGAGTGCACTTCTACTTAACACACTATTATCACAAATTGGTAAGTTGCTGGACAATAATACTAAGTACCGCACTATTTCTTGGCCAGGAGCAGTGACATCCAGAACATAACTGCAACTTGTCGTATTTCATTTTGGATTATTTTTTTTGTGTGGATTAAACAAACAAGATAAATTGTACATGTGTTTTTTCCACTTTGGCTTTTGTATGGATTGAAAAAACAGCCTTGCTGTTTCCGCCCCGTTTTCAGTCTCTATGCTAAGCTAAGCTAAGCTAACCGTCTGTAGCCTTATATTTACTGCAAAAAACAAGTAAGTATATTGTCAAGAAGTGAAAGTCAATTCTTCGTTTCATTGCAACATCAGCTCCCAGCAAAGCTACGCTTCCACCATTTTGGACTGAAAGCGACTACCGGCCGCCAGTAAAACGTCCGTCTAAAAAGTGCTGCACAAAAGTAAAACAAAATTATTTCTATTTGACTCTTTGTTTACCGTACAGATATGTGCAATTAAGTGTGTTTTTGAAGAAATTGCACTTTACTTAAGTATATCCACTTTATGCTATACTTTTTTACTTTTACTTAAGGGATAGGGAAATATATTTTTTATTTCATTACATGTATTTGATAGCTATAATTATTACTTGGTTTACAGATTAAGATTATGATGAATTGTTATAGACCAGACCGTATAAAGTGGTCAATATTAGCTCCATTTCAACATCACACACCCTAATAATAATGTAGCACCTTGAGAAAGGATATTCTGCTGAGTGCTTTTGCTACGTGTCATACATTTTACTGGTAATGGTTCTGTGCTTTTATGTAACAATTTGTATACAGGACTTTTACTTGCAATGGAGCATTACTACATTTTAATATTGCTTCGGGTAGAAAATCTGAATCTGTCTTCCACTGCTGGAAAAGAAACAGTTTGGGAGCAGACGCGCTTTGATTTTTGAAGCATGAAAAATGAACATAGACAGGAGAGTTTTTCAGTTTTTCAGGAACAGAAAGTGAAGTGTGCAACAGGTTGGAATAAGTCGCTGATTTTTCCATATGAGTAATTGAAGGGCACACAGGATGTACAACTGTTGTCTCTGTGTGTTGTGTGTGGGTGTGTGTGTGTGTGTTTGTAGTGGATTATTATGGCAGGAACTGAACTTGCAGACCGGGCCCCTGCTTGTTAGCTCAGCTCAGTGTAGCTGATTGATCATCCCTAACAAGGGCTCACTGTAGCGTGCTGCCTTCTCTTTCTTTTTCTCTCTCGTGCTTCTATGTTCTCACTTTCTAACTGGTTTATGCCCTCATTGGCCTTTATCTCTCTTCCCGTCTCTCATATGAATCAGTTACCCTTTCACCCTCATTCTACTCTGCTTTCTCCTTCCCCTCGCCCATGTGCCTCTCTCAGCACACCACCCCCCGTTTTCCCTCTTTCAAAATCTCTTTCTCTCGTCTCCTCCTGCTCTCAGGATGGGCCAAAAGCACCGTCTTGCTGGACTCTGCTTCAAAGCTGCTGTAATTGGAACATGCTGAGACGGCTGTGCAGATGGAGTTTGTCTCTTTCCCTCTGAACCTTTTCATCTCTGCATCTTTCAATCTTTCATTTTTTTAACCACCTCCCCCTCACACACACACACACCCTCAGCCTCATTCATAACACCACTGGGGCCGTGCAGAAAGACAAATTATAGTCACTGAGTATTTCACGTAGGCACTGCGCTATGGAATAGTGTGTCTTGAAAGGAAAAATAGTAAAAAATGTATAATGAACTAAAGGCCACCAGCATGCTCAGTACCTGTCTTGCATTCCTCTAATAATTACACTAGTTTTCACAAGATTTATTATTATTTTTTAATATATTTATTTACTTATTGATATCATTTTTTTCCCTTTTGTCATTTCTCTCCTTTCCTTCCCCCTCTCCCTTCTCTTCCATTTATTTAAAATATTACTGTAGGAATAGTAGAGCAGGGAGAGAGTGGAAAAAAGTAGATAAAAAAAATAATAATAAAAATAAATAAAAAATAAAATATAGAGAGAGAAAAGTGGTGGTGGTGATAATGATGTAGTGTTGTGATGTAATATAAAGCATATGTTGTATTTGCATGTGTGATTACAGTGATGCCGGTAAACACAGTACTAATAGTTATAGAAAAAAAAAAAAAAAAGATAAAATAATATCACATCGGTATTGCAAACTTTTAACCAGATAAATCAGAAAAAAATACATAAAAAAATAAATAAAATAAGTGAATAGACAGTGGAGTGGACAACTGACAGGTTGATGGTAGGTGAGTAAATATGAAAGTAATATTAAATATAGTATGTCTGTTTTTTCTTGCTATTAAGAGAGACCCACAGGAGATAGTTAGTAGATAAATAAAATAGCAACGATATTTAATATTACAACTCACAATCAAAATAAATAAAAACACATACATACATACATACATGCACATATACTGTACACACACACAGGTTTATTTTTCTAAATACACACTATGATCACCTGAATCATATTTTATGTATTATTTATTAAATAAGAATACATTCCTCAATGTAGATTGGAAATGTATTATCAAAATGTAAGCAGCCTATTTTTCACATTATGAAATCTACACTTTCACAATTTATTTAAAATATGTTTTCAGTTATGTTTTCTTTGCCTCTATATCTTGCTGTCTTTGCAGACATACATAAACTTCCTTTATCTGACTTATTTGTAAAGCTCTTACCAGAAGGGTGTGTGTTTGACCTCTGGGTCAGATTGTCTTGGGGATCAGAGTCATATCCTCCATCCTTTCTTATCTAGACCTCCCCCCTGCCATGAGGTTCAAAGGTCACCAGTGGCACTTTCCTAATTTCCTCTTTGTGTTTGACAAGGGGAATGCCTGCCTAATAACACATGGTATGTAATAAGGGTGTAGAGGTAAGAAACAGGCGTGAGACGGTAACTTACAATCAAGAGAAACGCGTTTGATGGGTGGATGGGAAAACAGGTGGAATGGCAAAGTCGCACACACCCACACACACACACACAGATTATTTTGTCTCATACAGCCATAACACAGTCTGGCTCAGACACCTGCCTGGGCATGTCAGTGAGCACGAACAGTGTCTGAGGCTACCACCATAAATCTTTACAGTTTTCATTTATTTGATGTGCACCATTCTGACAGCACCTGGTATTAAAACAGGGGCCCTGCAGATGCTCAGAAACATGTGTACTTCCTGTTCGTGGCCTGGCCGGCTGTTTAACTTGGCCTGGGGCCGCTACGTAAAACAAAACAGATCAACACGCTGCTTGTTCACTGATGGAAATTTGTAGCTTTTAAGGAAGTGATATTTTATAAAGATAAGATTAGTTTACAAAATGTAATAGGGCCGATAATAACGCGTTAACGTACATTTTCTTAATGCCACTCATTTCTTTAATAATAACAATAATAATAATAATAATAATACATTTTATTTGTAACGCACTTTACATTTGAAACAAATCTCAAATACACGATAACACGTTAACACAACTCGCAATTTTTACCTCATAGCGGGCTCAGTTTTAAAGCAGTTTCAAAAGTTAAGATACTGGCATCATATGAAACTGGAAAACCTAAGGAATCCATTGGTACCAACCATGTCATATTAGCTTGTCGCGAATGAGGCTAAATAACGCTCCAAACTTACAATACATTTTGGCGAGGAAAAACTGTCATGGCCATTTTCAAAGGGGTCCCTTGACCTCTGACCTCAAGATATGTGAATGTAAATGGGTTCTATGGGTACCCACGAGTCTCCCCTTTACAGACATGCCCACTTTATGATAAACACATGC
>CAKAKR010042851.1:0-18110 GCA_916700685.1 Adelosebastes latens | reverse complement strand
ATTTATTTTTATTTAATTTTTTTTAAATTACACTTTTTTTTAATTTATTGTCAGATGTATTCATTCATTTTTAATTTAGGTACTTATGCATTTTCCCCTATTTATTTCCCAAAACCTATTTATTTCAGTATTATTTTGTTTATATTCTTTGGATTAAAATGTTTTCATGTCCGCCATGCTCTTCAGTAAAGACCATAGAGCTGAAAAAAATTATATTATATTATGTATTATTATATTTATGGCATATTTTACTTATCAAGTTATTTTTTTATTTTTTTATTTTGGCAGCTTCCATCCCCCATAAATTCAAATGAAAAAACACAAACCATATATATCTGGTTCGATGTCAGTGCAGCTTATAAACTGATAGTGATGTCTTCCCGAAGCAGTTTAAATGCAGCTACACTTGTATCACAGCAAGCGGCAACAGAAAGGTGTGTATGTATCAAGAGTTTGCAGTCGCTCACATTAAACCCATGTTGCATTGCAAACAGCTCCTCCATTACCGAGGTTGCCCCGCTGTGAACTCTCCGCTGAGCGCGTGCAATCCACACGGGGCATGAGGGATGCGTGGCGCCGCGCTAGTATGTTAAGATTTCATTTAGATTTCATTCATGTTTTAAAATATCTCTCGCGCAGAGGCTGCATGGGAATATATATTCCATGAATGGGAAATGCCTGGACGCGTATGTGTGTGTTTGTGTGCATCCCGCACCGTAGGACCATTCGTCGGTGAACAAGGGCCTCGCCGTTTTCAATTTCCAGAGGTGTCAGCCTGACCCGAGGAAGGCTGGAAGCTGATACATCAGCCGAGCCGCCGGCCCTATTGTGTGTCTTCACTTCATACACAGATATCCTGAAATATATGAGCGTAAATTCAGAGCTATTGTCGAAAGTCTAACGCTGGCAGGTAGCAATAGCAATGGCCGATTCCCTGATTATATCCATAAACAACAGGTTAACTTGTTATGCTGGGCATGGCTGGACACAGATACAGTCAGGACGGTATTCGAAGCACTTTTCATTGCCGCTAACAAAGATAAGTAGAATTGCATTTGAATAGGTGCAACATTTGGCAGTCAAGATGCATTCATTTGCCCGAGTGTGTCTGTCTGTTGGGCATATAGCTCGTCCCGTTTCTCCCGTGAGCTCCTTTGTCCTGATATTGCAGCATCTGCATGAAGCATGGCGCACAAACTCTACGCACACACATGCATGTCAACATTTTCATAAAGGTGTTATTCTGTGCTCAATGTCAGACACACATGCAAGCGAACACACACAACCATACCGAAGTGTGTACCATATGCACATACCAACAAGTTCCTTTCTTGCCGTGTCCTTCCTTGCACAGAAACATACATGCACATATGCACACACATCCTCCCCATTCACTTGAATTCTTCATTCTCTTTGTGTGCCCTCACCTTCACTATGCACCTTTCTCTCTTATACACACAGATGTGCACGTGCACACACACACACACACTCGCGTAAGATAACTGATGTCCCTCTTCGTCTGCTGTTATGCACAATGGGGCTTATTGTTTGCAGTGTGTATATGCAGTGTGAGGGAGCAGCACAGAGGTAACAGGAGAGAGAAAAGAAGCCGACATAAAACAAATGGATGATATGGCTGTAACAATGTGACGGACAAAAGATTATCAGGTAGATACAGTGGTGTTGCTTTTCAAACAGATTCTATACTTTCTGTTCTCCTGACCTTAACATGCAGCATCTCTTCAAAAAACACCAAGCAGGTAATAACGACTGTCATTGTGACCCCCGTGCGGAGTTGTCGTAAAGCAGGTGTCATTTTAATAACATGCTAGCAGGCATGCTAAGAGACACGGATGAGACGTGAGCCCTCGTGTCTAATGGCTAATGCTCCTTTATGAAGTGCCGGCGTCTGAGGAGGATGCTCGCCTTATGAAATGCTCCCGCATCGAGACCGCGGCGGCTTTACGCCGTGTGATTCAAACGACCGAGACACAGACCTCGCTAGGTGTTAGCAGCCCGGATCTGTGTTTATTATATGTGGAAATATGAGCTCCGTTTTGATTTGATGTGATTCGCCATATATTTCACAAAGCCCGATGCGGCTGGTGGAAGTTTTGTTGGACATGGGGAAATCTACCCAGCAGGGTTTGATATTCAGGGGATGAATAATGTTCACTTAAAATCATCTATTTTTCAGGTCAGTATAGTTTTTCCATCTTCATGGTGTCTAAAATTGTTCCAGAGGCTTTTTTTTTCGAGGAGATTTGGCAGATTTAAAGATATCGATGATCTGTGATTTGTGTTGGCCTTAAGACACCTATATCAGAATATCAGTGCAATAAATTAGGGGTGGCCTAGCTGCCGCTCCGGAGCTTCATCATGCTCTTTGCCTTCATATATGTGGCTCTTTTATTAATATCCTGTTGTCTTTTTTTCATGAAATTAATCAAAACGGTATTTATACATTACATGTTAATCATTGCCCCTAATGGGAGAGCCAATCTCTTAAATCAAGGCAAAAAAAAGATGACCAATCACATACCTCTACGTAAACTAAACCAAGTCTGTTGCCATGGTATTTTTCAACATCATCACAAGCTAGTTTAAAGCTAAGCAGAGGTATGACAATGATAATAGAATATAGAATATAAATAATTCAGGATTTTGGGAAAAAAGGTTTCTTAGCTTTCTTTCTGAGAGTTAGATGAAGATATTGATACCACTCTAATGTCTCTGTGTTACGTATTAAGCTTGGCCTGGAAGATGATTAGCCTAGCTTAGCCTGGATCTCTCTAAAAAATGTCATGAGTTCGCATTTTAGCCTTTTCGCGTGTCATTTGTATGCCACGCAAATGTCCGTAGTTAGGTTCAGGCAAGAAAACCACTAACTTAGGTTCAGGCAAGAAAACCACTTAGTTAGGGTATGGGAAAATGTCATGTTAGGGCTTAAAATAAGTACGTAAACTGAATAAAATATGTACGGAAACAATGTAACAACTACGGAAAACATGTCACAAACGTCACTAAAAAATATGTGGCAATCGTCACATGACAAAAGTCACTAACTTACAAAAAAAACACCGGTCAACAACAGTCTCAAACACTACATCATTTACTCTTACCGTAGTATTTATCCGCGGATGCGTTTACATTGTAGTCAGTACAGGATACATGGCATACAAATGACAGGTGGAAATCAAGAAAGGTGTACTTATTGTACGCTAAACGCCTTGCGCATTATCGTGGCATTTATACGTCTTTTTGTGCGAACGGGCTGGCAACGGTGTTTGTGTGTAATATTGTCAGAGCGGCATAGCTATTTATTTTATTTATTTAGTTTTTGGCTTTAATTTGACCGTGGTTGGCTGTCAGAAATTAACTTTAAAAGAAGTGTTCTGCTGTCAGAATCAGGGACATCAGGTATTTCAGCATAAAGCATTTCTCATCTCATCTAATCTTTAACCGCTTATCCGAGGTCGGGTCGCGGGGGCAACAGCTCCAGCAGGGGACCCCAAACTTCCCCTTCCAAAACAAGACAAAGCATTTCTGCGATCAATCAATCAGGTACAGTATTCCCTCTTTCTTCATCGTACTTTAATAATAAGAGGAATCATCACCATTTCTCATGATACCAATGAAGTGTTGCACATGAGAAATAACATGTCAAAATGCAGACGTGTAACATTCCTTCTATAGTAGGCTTCCATCACCGTGCGTTGCGTGCCCTTCTAATTCACCAGGCCGCAGCTTAAGGGCCCAGTTACAGTGGGAAAGGGTTTTATGAGTTTACGGGATGCTGTTTTTACGAGCAGCTGAGGAGAAATAATGGGGTCGAGTGTCTCCCTCCTTCGTCCTTCCCTCACTCCATCCCTCTCTCCCTCTCCCCAGGCCTCTCCTATTACCTGCCGGCTGGAGGACTCAGGAGTATCGCTTAATAAAAGTTAATCATGAGAAACTTGTTCATTAATTACAGTTCAGGCCGGCTGCCTGCCTGCCTGGTTGCCTCGCCGTTTCTTCCTCATGTTAAGGTATGTCTTCCTTCGGTCTGGGTTTAGACTCTTTGTTTTTATCTTTCTTTTTTATTCGCCAATCAATCTTTGTCATTTCTGGAGAGAAAACGTTGGCTGGAACCATCAGGTATGTATTTCCTTTGACTTTTAGTCAACAGAAATGTGTATGCAGACACACACACACACATACGTTAGTGGGTGATACAAAGAAAGCATTTGTAGGTTATTGAGGAGAGCAAAGAGGGCAAAAGGGACATGATGTAATGTATGAGGCAATTTCAAATTGTAGCAGCCCCAAAATCATCTAGTTAAATTGTGAGGACTTGATTACCCCAAATGCCTGTGAGTTGACATCAGTAAAGTAAATATCGGTGTGGTCTGGTGGAGGTTAACAAAAGGTTCAGTCATCGGATATATTTTATTATTTTTGCCAGAAAAGAATGCATAAGCAAGACAGATTCTTATTTTGGTAAAAAGGGGGATACTTCCAATTTATTCAATGTTGGATCTTCTTTTTTTTGTTTGTTTTGGCCATAATTTCTATCAGTTATAAAAACATTTTGCTCACTAAAGTAGTCTGAGGACACAGTGACATCGCTACAACATGTCATGATGACCTGACAGGTTGTAAACAAGCCAACAGTTTATGCAGGTTATCTAAACCACTTTATTCAAAAGGTAAAACTTGACTGAGTGGACCTGAAATGTCATCAATAATCTCTCATTCCACAGGGAAATGTGTGTGCACTAGGGGTTGGGCGATACCAAAAAATACCAAGTAACACAATGCATCCTCATACAATGGTTTGTATAATATCTTACGAAAAGTTATTCCTCATTTTTTATGGGTTTTTGTGTAATTTCCGCTCCAGTCTTTTCAAATTAAACTTCTGTCTTCGCAGGAAACAACTTAGTTAGGATTAGGCAAGAAAACTACTTAGTTATGATTAGGAAAAAGTCATGGTTAAGTTACGGCAAACTGGAAGTGGCTATGAGAATTGATGATAACTATGAGAACAGCCTGCATTTTTTTGTGCATTCTCCTACGAATGTCCAGCAGCACCAGCCATCAGCGCGCCTGCGCAGTGTCGTGTTTAGGCAACAAAATTACTTGGTTAGGTTTAGGAAAAGATTATGGTTTTGGTTAAAACTAACTAGTAAAAGTAACTTACCTAGATGGCGTAAGTATGTGCTTTACGTAACAAAAGTAAGATAATATATAATAAGTCAATGTTGACTTTTGGTTTCACACCGAACATGCACAGCGGTCTCCTGGGTGAAAGTCCTGCGTTTGTTTGACCCGTCCATCCACCCAAACCTCCTCCCTACGCGGACTTTGTTGCTCTTTATATACTAGGTCACCTGACTTCTTTAGAGGCAGCTCTGCATGTCCTGGCTCATGATTACGTGGGCTTTATAGAAATTATATTGCATTACTTTTCGTAGGTATAAGTACAGAACAGTGAATGAGCTGAGTTTGACCTAATAAACTGGCAACTGAGTGCATGTTCATATCTGTTTCTGTACGTCTCTTTCTGTTTCATACATTCACATGTAGACAAACAGTGAGTGAGACACTGTTATGATGTGTTTAACCATGCGTCTAGTGTTTCCTCACGATGCGGTCCAGCTGGGTCGAGACTCGATCATAGCTGGCTCGGGCTTCACGCGGACTCGTGCCGACCGCCGGCAGACCGGCCGAAGACAAACACAGCAAACAAACACGTCCTTCGGCCAAAACCAGCGGGGTTTGGACTCCGACTTCCTCTGAGGGATGAGGGAGAATAGACTCTCCCGGTGCTTCGCTGTGAGGTCAACAGGCTCACCCAGCCGTGTCATTGCAAAGTACTGTACACACAGACACACACACACACACGAGCACACACTGCAAAAATGATCAGGCTTGACAAATGTTTTTATCTAGGATCCTGCTAAGCAAGGCGTATTTCAACACATGTTCGATAAAATGACCTTAGTGTACTGCCTGAAGAGCAAGTTGTTTCAATAGGTTAGTGTAGTGAAATTATTTCTGAACAAACAGGCATATTGTCAGATATTTTTTATCTAAAAAATGTTCCCCTAAAGTTTAGATTGAATTATATATATTTTTTTCTTGTGTGTGGTCACATGATTCCTTTAATTTTTATTATGTTTTCGGGTTGTCCATCCGTCCCATTGTGATGTATCAGGAACACCTGGAGGGAATTTCTTCAAATTTGGCACAAACGTCCACTTAGACTCAAGGATGAACTGATTAGATTTAGGTGGTCAAAGGTCAAGGTCACCGTGACCTCACGTCCATCCCATTCAGGTAAACAGCCTGTCTGCCATCACACCCCACTCCACTCAAATCAATAGAGATGTAAATATGTTCATGCACTTAGGGACCTTTGTTTGGGGCACCCACACTGGAGAGGCTTCCTCTTATGGAGATGAGATGCTGTTCACAGATGTGTAGTTTACGCAGCGTTTCCCCTTCTAAATTCTTCCAAACATCATTAAGCTCTCCTCCCTGGTTCCCTAAATCAAAAAAAAGATTACATAATGAACTACCTCTGAGCCAGGATGTGCTCGTATATCCTGCTGCTTTTATATCTGTCTGTGTCGTCAGAGGTGAATAATGTGGCTCGCTGCTGAGTTTTAGGCTGTTTCTGCCGTGAGTGAACAAAACCTTCCATATGATGGTGCTTTATAATGTTTACAGTTAATGTACAGCTGAAGCTTTGACATGCAGCGGCGTTTTTTATCCGTGGAATCTGATCACATGCTGTGTTTTCAGCAGTAGATGACGGCCTATTCTGAATGTACATTTGTGTAATACTGTTTGCTAGGCTGGGCGGCTCCTATCTAATTAAAGAACAAACCACTTGGGGCAGTGGTGGCCTAAAGTTAGCTTGTGATTGGAGGGTCGTCGGTACAATCCCCCGGACTGGCAGGACAAATCTGGGCGGGGAAAGTGAAGGAGCAGCCCCTCCCTCACCACCACTGAGATGCCCTTGAGCAAGGCCCTTAACCCCCAACCGCTCAGTGGCCAGCAGATCAGATTGTGGTTGTACTAGGCAGCTTCCAGGTGTAACTGTGTGAATGTGATCAGAGCATTCCTAATAAAGAGTGCATTGCTCTCAGTGAACCTCCCTTGAAAAGATGAAGGTGAAAAAAAGAGTGTGATGTCACCCTATGCATATGTGCTTACAAAAAAGCACACATATGTAAATTGATAGTTCACGCATGAATTCACTTTTTCTTCTTTGTTTTATCAAAGTCATGTGATTATATCATGTATATATCAATGTATCATCTGAGAAACTTCCAAAAATACATGTAAATGGTGATGGATATGTTCTTCACACACAAATATAATAAGTTGAGCTTGAATTGAATTTGAAATTGGCAGGTACATTAAAGCTGTTTTGTTTAGGTTCAAATAACTTCAGAAGTGACAAACAAAAAGTGACAAATAAGTATATACCAATTGATTTCGTTGGATATATATGGATTACAGTGCATCATTTTTGTAGATATAGCTAAGAACAGTGTATGAGAACAGCCTGACAAATTCCAACCCTATGTTGTTTTATTATATATATATATATATATATTGCCTACATAATATAGCTGAACAGTGCATTTAGGCTGGAGTAAGTCACTGAAGTACGTCACAAGGGACCTACATCTATGTGCCTAGGGATCCATTGTCTCATCATCTGTCGATGGCTTCACATGTCATAAATCCATGTGTGCTCTGTTGTTCTAAGTGCAGGTTTACTGTCCACTGAATCAATTTGGATGACTTTAAACAAACTTCAATTCACTTTTTTATGCTTTATTGGTGGCAAGATTTTTGTGATTTAAGTTGAATTATGAATGACAGCTGATTGTCAACTATGGCTGCCTTTAAGAGCGCATTTTATTGATCAACCTTCAAATCTTGTCCTTTGTACTGTAGCTGCACATTTTTTGGGGGGTAGAAATCAGGAAATTCCTTCTAAATCAGTGCATTTTTTATATAAGATTTGCTGTTGAAAGATCGCATTTACATATCCAGACGAGAATTTAGTAGTCAGAATGTATTCTACAGTACAAAGTGCATAACAGCGCTCTTGCATTATGTGTTGAGAGTGTTCCTGTTGGTTACAAGTGTGTGTTAAAATATGCAAAGTCTTAGAATTACTGTAAAGACATGTTGTGTGTCACTGGAACAGTCGATTCATTAATGCGGTGCGGTTGTCATTTTGTGATATTAGAAGCAAAGCACTTAATTAAATGTATGCAAATAAGTGCAGGATCACACCTTGCCAAAGTACGAGACAGTGTCGTTGTGTGTTGCATGTGTGTGTGTGTGTTAATTAAGGTCCGCTGTCTTTTAAAGTGTGAACTGGAGATACATGAGCTGGTTGAGGGTGGAAAGTGATGTATCTGGCAGACAGGATTCACACACAAATTGCCCTGGATTTAAAATGCAAGTTTTTGTTTTTCATAATCTACCTTCATTTTGTGCATGTGCATTATCATAAACAAACAAATGTACATGATCGGAGCTCTCACACCACAGGCAGACAAGGTACGACGCTGGTAGGACGTTGAGGGGGAATCTAAAAAGCTAATTTTCCCGGTGGCCTTCTCGCACCTCTGCCCTTCATATACAGCCATTTCCATAAAGTGCTCCCCCTGGGGAACCAACAATAATAAATAGTTATTAGTAAATGCATTATGCCAGCACGTCCCTTTTGCCCTCTTGCCTCTCCTCAATAGCCAACCTACAAACACTCCCAGCACCACCGCAGCACCCAACCGGACCTGACACATGGGGGATGCATTTGTGTGTGTGTGTGTGTGTGTGTTTGTGTTTCTGACCCATCTCACCACTGAGTACTGAATTCGTAAGGGAATTGGGCTAATGCTCATAATAGCGCCAGCCATTACAGCAAAAAGCTTTGGACGTTGTACGCCTGCCAAACTCATAACTGTTGTGATTTCATCTGATTGCCTGGTGCTTTTAGTTATAAAGTCCCTTCATATTGCCTTTTTTAATTCATCCAGTTATTTTGCCGTTTCCATTAAAGTGGGCTAAATTGCTCTGAAATAAATGCAGATAGTATTATCCCTGATGTTTAGTGATTCAACCTCTTCAATTAGCGATCTGAGACTGGTCGCCTGTGTAATTGGAGACGATACTGCACTTTGGTTCGTAAGCAGCCATATTGTGCCTAAAATACAGATGTGTTCCAGTTTCTAGTTATTCTCGAGAAGCTAGCTAAGCTATACTAGGCTCCAAATTCTGATTTTGTCTTGTGTTTTAAAGGCAACTGGTGACACATGTTTACAAGACTAAATGGGTGCCATTACTGATTTATTATTTGTTTTTGTCATCGGGACTCATGGGAGCAGATGTGCACACACACACTCACACATCCGTGCACATGCACAAACAGCATCTCATCTCCATAAGAGGAAGCCTCTCCAGTGTGGGTGCCCCAAACAAAGGTCCCTAAGTGCATGAACTTATTTACATCTCTATTGATTTGGGGGCACATAAGGAGTGTGGGGGGGAGTGGGGTGTGAGGGCAGACAGGCTGTCTACCTGAATGAAGCTGTCCTGTTGTGGGTGTGTTGTAAAAGATTGGTCGTCAGGGCAGCTGGAGACGCACTCAAAGATGTAGCCTATTCATCATTCCATTCGCCTCACACTCACTCAGAAACATTTGCTACATTTGTGAGGACTATCACGGCCTATGCAACCCTAAACCATATCTTACTTTAAAAGGTGTAAGATCTGGCAAGAATTTTAGTTTGAAACATTCAATAAATGAACTAACATTATCAGCAGAATGAAGAGGTTACAGTGTTGTCATTATGTCAAAGACGTCTATGTATTGTGTTGCAGAGATATCTAATGAAACGAGCATGCTAACCAGCTAGCCCCGGCTCGCTTCCGTTACACAGGTTACACCAAGCTCCAGCCCGCTTTGACTCTCGGTGCTGGCGTTTGCGATGGCTAAATTTGAGTTCCTACAGCCGCTATCTGAAGGTCCGTCTCCCGGAGCTGCACGCTCTCCTCCTAAACTACAGGCCGATGCCACACGTGAAGATTATGATATAGCAGCGTTATTTTCACTGGCTCCCAAAGTTTCAGCAATTTGGTCGAGGTTCGCGTATCCTTGCCCTGTCCAAATTGCACCACCTTCCGCACTGCATGTCCTCGGGTTCCCAGCAATACAGCCGCCAAGTATGAAGTAGATCGAATTAACTGTTCTTGAGATATGCAAAGGACACACCCACATACAGTCAAACAGAGATTCCTTGCTTTATAGTTAGATAAACAATTATATGGGATGTTCATTAAATCACAGAGCACACGCAGGACACAGAGCAATAAGGACCATGTGCCAGATACGATGTATACCCCCGGTGCCCACACAAGTTACAGAATTGCCACCTACAAGCGTCTGTGCGCTCTGACCAGTAACACATTGATAACCTGTTCGGTTAATAGCAACACAGTTCAGTGACACATCAACTACAGACGGAATTTTCAACAAACCAGTGACAGATGAGCAGATGTGTTCGTCAACAAGAGCAGTAACGTACTGGTTTATGTGTAAGCTGTTCACTGTTGCTGGTTGACATGTAAACCAACATGAAGCAGGAGGCGTTCAGTGACCATCCAGTGTGTTTTTGGGGTCGGTGTAACACTGAATATTGAGAGGAGAAAATAGCTTTCTTTTGTTGCAATCAGCACAACTTGCGCTTGATGAAGAAGGCCATTTCTGAGTAGCGTAGGATACAGTGTGTGGCTGCCTACCCAAGACAACTATGCCATAAACCTGTAAATAAAGAGAGTGAGCGCTAAACAAAAAGGGTTCAAAGGTTTAATCCAGTGTGGGTCAGCAGCTTTCTATCCTTATAAGGACATTTTGATGTTAATTAAACACATCTTGCTCCTCTTCCACATGACCTGGCATGATAAGGAGAGACAACAATGAGGACGAAAGACCAAGAAATGAACAGAGCCTATGAAGAAGTTAAAGCAAATGAGAGACAGACAGAGAAAGACGGAGAAGGAGAGAGGAACAGACAGTACCCGAATGAAAAGTCAGGGAGGGAGAGAGAGAGAGGGGCAGAGTGGCCTAATTTGTACATGGCTGCTAAGTAAGGAGAGCAGGCTAATTACTGGCTGAACAGGGCAGGCACAGGCTGCTCATGTCAAAAAGGACAGAGCCACTTATTAGGCATCAAAGTGCATTCATATCACAGCACAAAGGAGATGGGGGTCGAGGGGGCGCGCAAGAGAGGTACAGCATGTGTAAATGGAGGAGGGGGTGGGGGTTAGCTAATGAATGTCGTTGAGAGGTGCATTATGGGACCCTCGAGCAGAGGAGATGACGGAGAGATGGAAGGAGGCTACGAGCGAGGCGTTTGGAGGAAGTGAAACAAAAAGAGAGAGTATAAGTGAAAAGAGAGAGTCGGGTTGTCGGGGCCAAAGGAAAAGGTCAGATGATTTTAGGTGCTGAGATGTAGAGAAGACGAGAGTCTAACTTCCAACACAGGTTAGATATAATGATGGAAATACATCATGAAAAGGACTTTGGCGTTAAGTAACTAAATTGCTTAAAATTTGATTAAATACAACAGTCACCGTGACGTTACCCATTGGTTTGTGGACTACGGTTTTGAAGCTAAAGATACCTTATAACCACAAAGTCCACGGTTTGATTCTGGCCACGGACTTTTGCTGGATGTCATCCCTCTTTTTTCCGCCATGGTTTCTGTCTGTATCTCCACTGTTGTTACTGAATGAAGGCTAAAATGACTTGTAAAAAAAGGAGTAATATCTGAGTTCTAAAAGTAATATGATTGAGTGAAGCACAGCGGTAATTGATAAGTGTGGTCTGGGCGGTCGTGTATTGATTGCCAGTTGGAACTGGAGAGGAGGCTTGAATATTTCCCTCAATGCCGTCCGGTGCACCTGAGCCCACTCACTGACACTGAGACACACAGAGGGACTGAAAGAAGGAAAGAGATCTTGTTACTTACATGTTACTCTGTGTGGTTGAATGAGTGTACTACTGAGGTCAAAGGACTGAAAGTACAGTCAGTAACCTCTTTCATGTGTGAATAAAATGATGGACTGTGGCTAACGTGCATGTCCCTGTGCTGTTAAACCCTGGTAGCGTTGTGGTGGGGTCATCTGCCACAGTGACGCCTGAACAGGGACTCTCCAGCACAGAACAGACAAAACTGCCGAGAAGCGACGTAAGAAGCCACCAGCTGTCGACCACAGCACTGACTAGAAAGTCAGCACACAGCGGTGAACCGGCAACCAACAACGGCAGCGTGCACCGTCAGCAGCGGGGAACCGGCAGCCGTTCATCAGCGGTTGACTCTATCAGGTAAATCTGAACAGAAAACATCTACGCCAAAGTCAGATTTTGAGTTTTATCCATTAATCTCACTCAGCTGTATCCAGGGAACCGAGTGATTTCAGAAAATGTCATACTGCCCACATAATACTAGTCCTGTTCAAACAGGGATAAAGAGAGACAGAGAGGGAGTTTTTTGGGACCCACATCCGGTGGCGGTGCAGTGGGAAGTGGATCGTAAAACTGCTGCTTCCATCCCGGCATCCTGGGTTTCGCAGTATATGAAGCAGGGAACCAGAGGAACCAATAAATCCTCAAGTTCAACCCCTAGCTGCTCACACCCGGCCGGGGGCTGGCACTGGATGAAAGGCCGGCTGGAAACCCTGGGTCTAACCGCACACACATAACCGTAGCTCACCCCCCCACCGGCCCCCCGCCTGGACCCTGACCCGCTGCCCAGCGCCTATGGAGCGTTTATTAGAGAGGAGACGGAGCGCCATGTGGCGTGGCCCGGGCTGAAGGAATGTGCCTGGTCAACAGCAGATTACAGTGCGGAGGTATCTGTAAGGAAGGTGCTTATTTGTGTGCGAGTGTGTGCAGTATTTGTACTGTATGTGCATGCCTTTATGAGCGGTAAAAACATGTGCACGTGTTGGTGTGTCCACATTGTGTATGAGTGTTTAATCCATGTGCATGTGCAAAGATGGTTTGTGTGTGTGTGTGTGTGTGTGTGTGTGTGTGCTTGTACAGCTATCTTTGTGAGGACCAATTTGAGTTTTAGACCGTCACAGTGAGGACATTTTTGTAAAGTGTGGACATTTTGGCAGGTCGTCACCTTCGGACAGACCTTCAAAGGCCAGTTTGAGGGTTCAGAATCAGAATCAGAATCGTGTTTATTGCCAGGTGTAAGAGGTATACACTAGGAATTTGCTTTGGTTTTGTTGGTGCAAGTAAGCAGTATAATAACAAAAGAATAGATAAAAACGTTAGAATAAAATAAGAATAAAAAAATTTAAATACTACCAATATACAATAAAAGATCTGATGGGGTGGATTCCGTGAGGTTAAGGATGTCTTCTCTTGAGAAAACAATCCGTGAACGTTCACCAAAAACTAAAGAAACACAAAAAAACAAGAAAAACAGCGCGCACCAACTCGCCGAGGCAGCTGTAGTTAGCGCCATCTTTGATGTAACATTCAGACTTGGTTTTAAGATTAAAGTTAGAATTAGGTTAAGGTCAGGGTAAGGGTTGGGGTCAGGCATTTAGTTGTGATGGTTAAGGTAAGGGGCTGGGGAATGCATGGGTTAGGGTTAGTGGATACTGTGTGTATTAGGGGTGGAACATAAAGCTACAATCTGTATTTGTTTTGAGATTTATACCGGAAGTCTTTTTCTGTGTAAAATTGTTTTCTACTTCCATTTATGCTCCTTATACATACATAATAAACAAAAGGGCATAATATTGTAAACATGTACCTAAGGTAATCTAATAGCACAACATGATTTTGTAGTTGAACGCCTCCTTAAAAAAAAATAAAACAAATCCCAATATCCCATCAACAATACAACAGCCAATATATATGCCTGCTAAATTAGCATCCTGGCACTCTCATTTATGCCGTTTGGAACATTCAAGCGTCAGGGTCAAAGTCGTATTAGCAAAAGGTGAGGCCAAACAAATGAGATTATAGCTGAATTAGCTAATTATCATCATTTCCATTCCCTAACAGCCTGTAATATCTACGGCATAATGGTGCTTGTCAGGTTTATTGTTGTGTTTGTCTGGGAAGCCTTTGCCCTCTGGTCTCACCTGCTGAAACACATCGCCCATCCATTAGAATGCATTATGGAAATTAAATCTTTGTTGTGTTTTTTTTTTTTTTTTTTTTTCCATATACGCCTTGATATGACAACTTCTCTCTGCTGGTGTTTTTATGTGTTTTTTTACACAGAGAGGAGAGAAAGAAGAGGACAGGGAGGTGTAGAGAAAGATAAAAAAAAAGAAAGTATATGGGTCTTTATTCAAGGTTAGATCGGGCTGGAATTTGTGAAGGAGTACCTATTAGAGGCAGACCTTTCAGGGGAAAATTGGACCCGTCTACCTTTTAAGGACGACATGCTAATTCATGTCAAAAAGGCTTTTAGTCAGGAGGACAGGGCCGGAGGAAAAGGCAGTTGTGTTACATTCATACAGGCTGATGTGCACTCACATCCAGGATATTGCACGTAAAATATTGATGTCAGGATTTGCTTTACAAGACAAAAGAAGAAAAAAAAATAAAAGACTAAAAAACAAAGTGTTTTTTTTGTACATTTTACATGAGAAAAGATAATTCCATTTCTTTATGTGGAGTGGGTTTTCATTGCATTCAAATTGCATTGCGGTTAACTTCTCATTCTAAAACAGTCATAGTTTACTTTCTTTTGATGATTTCCTATTATATTTTTTGCACTGTGTTCTATAGTATACTGTACAGCTTCCGTGTGGAGGAGCATCACTGTGGATCTGCTGCAGCGGGAAGCTTTAGAAAGGGTTTAGACAGCTTCTGTCCATGTTCAGCATAAACAAAATACTCAACAGCTCCACTTTCTACGTCTTTGTGCAGACAATTCAAACACATGGAAAGTACAATGTCGTGCTCTCGCTGCTCTGGGTTCATCGGAGTCTTCAACTCTTATCACTTTCCAGGATAATCTGATTAGCGATAAGAGAGGTCCAGTCACATTATGTGACCTGAAAATGGTTTTGGACCTGCTGGGGCTCTCCACTGAGCACAAAGTAGGCTGTAGACCTCCTGGGATCCTTGTAGCTGTAAGAGATCAAACAAAAGAGTTGAAGATAGAGGGGGAAGACACTCTGCCTCGGCTGATAACCTCCTCACCCTGCTGACACTGACAGCTCACACAGAACAAGTTATCCATGCACGTGCTCTGGAGCTGACACACACGTACACGCTTACACATTCACACACACTTAACACTCGCTTTATTCTTAATTTCTTTCGTCCCGGCATCTCTCTCACACTCTCACAGTCTCACACTCCCTCCATCTCTGTCTTCCCCCCTCTCTCTCTCTTCCCTCTCCCCTCTTCTCTCGTAGCCAGCCGGAAAGCGAAGGGTCTTTCATTTTTTCCTGACACCCTTGTCCTTCAGCCTATTGATTGGCGACCGAGCCGACGAGCCCCTGTCGGCTGCTAATAGAAAGTGAAGTTCATCAGCCTTTCCCTTCCCCTGACACACACATACACACACACACACACGCTAACTCAGCCCTCCACCACTCAGGGACCCTCCCATCAGCAGACACTCTGTGATCTACTGTAGAAAGGCCAGCAAACTAACCTTTGCAGCACTATCCTTACTTCCTGCCAAGCCGTGCTCTTCCTAAAAGTCTGTTTATCTATTTTGGCTGGTTTTGTGCAAGGGTTCTCGTCTCCTTTTATTATATCAGGCTTTGTTTCCCTTTTTATGACTATTGTTGGCTTACTGCTGTATTTCAGTTACATTCAAGGTCAAATGCAAATTAATTATGTCCAGAAATTAAATGTCCAGTCGTTTTATTTGTTAAAGGACTACGTACTGTAGTTACTGAATGGAGACGTAAACTCTGATGGCTTAAAAAAAAACCCACTGAAACTCAAAGGGATGGCTATTTACACCACAAGCCACTCTAGCGGTTGATAATTCACTGTGCATCTTTTAAACCTGCATTTTTTTAACACTTGGAGGCAGCACAAGTTGTAAACACAACATTATGAAACTACAATTTTTTTTTATTGTGGACATCTTAGCAAACAGTTGTCTATTCAAACATCTGGCAGACATGGAGCAACATTAGCATTCATTTGGAATCGTGTTTCTGGCAACCATGTACTGTAAGTCCAATATTCCCTCTCCTTCTAGCTCTGTTTTGGTCTCCACCAACTCACCAACAAATATTTGACTTTGTAGCAGCTAAATGTTCCACTATGCTCACTAGCTGGTTGCTACCTCTGTATCGAAAAGGTGTATGTACGATAATGCGCAAGGCATTTAGCGTGCAATATGAACGCCTTCTTTCTTGCTTTTGGCGTGTCGTTTGTATGGAATGTAGTCCATTGAGTCCAATGTAGATGCATCCGCGTAAATATATCACGCTCAGAGACGTAGAATAAAAAGTGAGAAAGATCGCTTATGGCGGACAGGTGGAGACGTGGATGGGTCCAACAACGACACAACTTTTAACCAGGAGGCCGGTGTTCGAGACCAGTGTTTTGTTTTGTAAGTTAAGTTACTGACATTTGTGATGGCAGGTAGTGTACTGTGGTCTTAAAATGCCAAAAAGAGCCTCTGTCATTATACTAGAAAGAAACAAAAAACAGTGAAACAAATAAATAAAATAAATAACCACGAGACTATAAAAAATATGGGTGAGTTATTCATACAACCTTGAACACACTAAACTGACACAAAAAAATTGAAGATTTTGAGAGAGTATGGTGGTTTCATACTCCATACTAAATCTTCCTTCATCTCAATATCATTTTTAAGGCTTGCTGGCTTTGATATCTAAGTTTATTCCAAAGTGTTGATGCATATTCTGATACCAGAAAAGGGGACGGAAAAAACGTTCACTCATCTAAAACATCTTAACCCACAAATTTTACAGTCTACATATATCATGTACGAAATGATAGTGATTGGGGATGGCTCTGTCATTATGCAGAGACATGTAAGATCTACTGTATCTGTCGTGGAACATAAGATTCTGGTGTCAGAAGCCAACAGGCTTTCATCATAAGGCGATGATAGGTTCAATGAGCAAAACACTGTCATTAAAGTAGTGTTATTTAAAGCTTGGGTATAAGAGAGTAAATGAGGGTATTTTCCATAAAGATCACATCACACGGCCAATGGGCTGTTGGAACCAACATGATATCCTCATGCATCAAGTTTGAGTCAAGGTGAATATTTCTTTCCGCATTTTGACGCTAAATAAACTTTAAAACATCATAGTTTGTCATTTGATGAAATGGTAATTATAGAGTATGCCCTGTGATCTAGTAGAGAATGGACCGCTAAGCTTATGTAAATCCAAGAACAAACTACGTAGTTGTCATGTCGTTTCCATTCAATTGTCAAGCAAATCTTAAGCAAACTTTTTAAATGTTGCAAGAAAGAAATGCAAATCAACTGCGTTTCCATCAACTGGTTTGGAGCGAATAAACCAGCATAGTTTTGTCAGAAGCTGGTGGTAAAGGCTACGCTTTAGGAATTGGCCATGTTTCATGTTGTCCAGAGACAAATTAATGTGTATTATGGGAATATCCGGGAAGATGCCGACAGCGGAAAAAACACATCAGTGAGATAAATGTTCACCACGTCAGAATTTATTTGGCAAAGGTGTTTCCATAACCGATTTAATGCATCAACTCTTTTTTGACGGGGGCACTTTGTCAAACAAAGTTTGAAAACTGTTGGAATAAAAGTTTGAAATATGTCCGAAAAAAAAAGTCTGAAAAAAAAGTTTGAAAAATGTTGGAAAAAAAAGTCTAAAACAATGTCTGATAAAGTAAAAAAAAATAAAAAAAAAAAAATCTGAAAAATGTCCTAAAAAAGTCTGAAAAAAGTCCTAAAAAAGTCCTAAAAAAGTCTGAAAAAAAAGTCTAAAAAAAAGAGTTTGAAAAATGTTGGATTAAAAGTTTGAAATATGTCCGAAAAAAAAGTCTGAAAAAAGTCTGAAAAAAATGTAAAAAAAAA
>CAKAKR010042849.1:0-12171 GCA_916700685.1 Adelosebastes latens | reverse complement strand
TTTATTTTGTTTTTTTTTGTCAATAATGTTTTTTTCTTAAATTTTGGGATCTTTTGCCTTTTTTATGTAGCGAAATAGGAGACTACATGTAGCAGACAACATCAGATTTAAACCATAGACTGTATAAAGACATGACAGCTCCCCAGGGTGAGGCCAAAACATCTGGATCGCCCCCTGGTGGCTGGCTGCAGTATAGCTCAAAAATCCTGCCTTCTCCATGTTAGAGGATGGGACACGGGCCAAACTAGAAAGTCAAAGTACACGTCAAATACATTTTTCCCAAAGATGGTTTCTTACATTTTATGTAGTTGTATTCACGCTGATGTTTGTTCAAATGTTAACTTTTCTGATAAGTTTGCTTTTGATTAGTTATTTAATGCTATAAAAAGACGTCATGATTGACATCTGACATTTGACATTTGACCACGATACCTCGGCTCCAGCCCCCCAATCACTACTGCGCAGACTCTGGCTCCAAATGACGTCGAATTATCAAGATGGCAGCTCCCGCAAAGACAATAGATGCAAAGAGACAAAACTCTGGTGTTTTTTTTTTTTACAGCAGCTGCTGCCGCCATTTTGAACTGAAAACACTTATATATTCATCATGTTTTATTGTTCAATACAGGCTATTTCGGTAGAATATAACACTAGTATAGATATATACTAGAACTATAGAAGCTTATACTATTGAATGGTGGTCTGGTAGCCACTTTCAGTCCAAAATGGCGGAAGCGTAGACCAATTGACTTTCACTTCTTGGCAATATACATTCTTTTGCTCCGGTATACGGGATATTTTGGCTTCACTTCTGTACAGTGAGCTGAAGTGGAGACGCGTCGTCCATCTTTATATACAGTCTACGGTTTAAACTCCAAATGTCATGAATGTGTGGCTGTGAATAAAACCAGCGAGTCTCTAAACAGGGCAGCAGGGATATAAAACAGGAGATCCCTATTCTTAGACGCAGTGAAGGGAAGGTGCCAATGAGGGACGAGCAAGATGAAAGATTTCATGTCTAGGTTTTGGTGTTGGAGAAGAGAGAGAGAGAGAGAGAGAGAGAGGAGTGAAAGAAGAGGTAATGGAAGGGACAAGGCCGTGAGTGTTGGTCTTGGTTGTGGCAGTGAAGAGGTGAGAGAGGTGAGACTCCAGGCAGGATTTTCAGTTTGTGTTTTGGAGGTGTTGGAGGGAGCGGACGGGGTCTATTTTAGTCTGGTGTGGGAATTCAGCGTGGCATGTTTGTGTTGGGGAGCCTAGAGTGTGGTGACCTCATGTTGGTGTGTGTGTTTGATTCTATGAGTGTGACTTCATCCCGGAGAGTATTTATAGCCTCAGTGCAGTGTATATCTGTATGTGCGTGTACTTTTGCATGTGGTTCTACCTCTGTGTGTAGGTGTGTGTAGGTGTGTGTGTGTCTGCGTGCCAGACTCACAGGAGACCCCAGGGAGGCCAAGGCTAATATGAAAGTGTCTAACTGTGCTGTAATTTGCCTCCACAAACACACAGAGCGCTGCACCCCCCCCCAGTACAATATATCACATTCCATTCCTCATAAGCTGGATATGAGGCTGTAATCACATGTATTGCACTGAACACATGGAAAAAAACAAAATGAGTCTGCAAGTTCTTAATAATATATTGATAAACCTTGCATGGACACCAGACCAGCATATTAGATTCTTATGTAAAGCATGAAAGCAGTGAATGAATGTAATGTTGCAAAATTCTCGTAGCACTGTGTTTGCACTATTATATTATATTATATTATATTATATTATATTATATTATATTATAAATCTGGATGCTAATTTTGGGAAAAAAAATTAACTGATAACCGTCTCTCATTAACCGATTATTAACCATTAACCGACAAAATGTGTGCTCCGCATGCAGCGGTGCACCTGCTGCAGTGTATGAGCACATCAGACAACTGAGTCCCCAGTTCACCATCAGGAGAGCTACTGTAGCAGCCACGGTGCTGCATCTAGTGTCGCGGACATGCAGTCACTTTCCCAGTAAAAGTCCGCCACCACCACCGCATCGTTTAGTTTAGTTTAGCAGGTTGTCAGCTGTGTGTCTGCCCGGCGTAACGATACTCTGTCTGCCCGGCGTAATGATAGCGAGTTCCCAACAAACAGTGTGTGTGTTTGTGCTACGTTAGCAGCTCTAGCAGTGCCCCGGTGGCTTCGTGCTAGCCATTGTCACAGACACACGGTCTGTCAGCGCTGCGTAACTTTAGCGAGTGTCCAACAGACCGTGTGTGTGTGTGGCGGTGGTGAGTGTGAGGTTGTTGGTGGCGTTGGTACAGTTTATTTGTCGGTGAATAAATGCTATGAGGCTACAACTCCTCAGCTCTGTGCTCCGCTCAAGACCGGAGCCAACTTCCTGTATCTGCAACTCTGGCTCAGACTCTCTTAAGGTGAACTCTTAAGGTGGACCAGCTTTTCTCCTTAAAGTGACAAGTTTTTCTCAGTTTTTTAATTAGATATTAATTTTTCTTTTAACCGATAGCATTAATCAGTTAAAATGCTTAATGTCGGTTAACGATTAGACGGTTAATTATTAACATCCTTAATCATAAGTGATAAAAACGATGTATACTGTGGTAGCGGCGCCGGAATGAGTTTTGAAGTGGGAGAATATCCAGTTTTGGATGACGTAATACAGTGTTTCCCACAGGATTTTGTGAGACTGTGGTGGATGGACCTCTGACCCTTTAGGGGGGCCCGGGGGCATGCTACCCAGGAAGAAAATTTTGTAAATTTTAAGGTTAAATGCCTCAATCTGGTGCACTTTGAGAGCAAAATTAAGAGGTCGGGTGGGTTGCCGACATCACTGCAGATCCAAGAAGCACTGAGGACAGTCTGCCCCGGTTGACAGACACACCGGGAGCCTTGACCCTCCCCACAGGGAGAGAGGCTGCATTGCACAGTGAGCACTTCACGGCCCCAGGAAGCGGAGAGGTCCGGGCGAGGGGTGCTGTAAAACTCAAAGTCTGAGCTGCGGGCCACCTTCACCCCGGGCCATTCCAAGCCAACTGCGCGGACCCCACCCGTTGAGAAGTGGAAAAATATTTTCTGATCATTATAAAACTGTAGCGGGCTGGATGTCAGACCACTTTGATTTCATTTGAATTAGGCTACACAATGGTTGATTATGATTGGTTAAAGGTCCAACATGTTAGACGCCATATACACATTATCCCCAATGTTCTACCTGGCTTAGACGTCATCACTTTATTACCATAACACCTGAAAGTTGTTGTGATGCACTGATTAACTCACTGCGTGATGTATCACCTCATTCGATACAGAGGTTTTTATTTAGTGTGCTATGTGAGATGTTGAGGCCAATGCTCAGAGTTTTGAACATTGAAACTCTGTTGTGAAAACGGAGCCAAAGAAGTTGCAAAATACTGTACATGAATGAGTTTATTAAAACAGTTGATGATGAAGGACTTTTTGTTTTCATTCTGTCCCTCAGATCTTGGCTGTATGGTTCAGTACAGAGGAGGTAACAGGTAAGATCTTTTCTCTCTTTGTCTTTCCAGCGTTTATCATCATCATCATCATCATCATCATCATCTGACTGTATTTCCTCTCTCAGGGCGGTATACAGAGTGGCCAGCGTCCAGCCCGTCGTCAGCACCCACAGCTCTGTCTTGACTCGCCCCTCACCTCACCTATCCTCCCTCCCTCCTCCTCTTCCTCCCTCCATTCCTCCTCACCAGCACTCCCCCCAGCTGTCCTCCCTCCCTCCCGCTGTGTCAGCCCTGTCCAACCAGTGCCCCTTGGCTGGTGGAGGTGATCCCTCCTCCCAGCAACATCCCAGTCAGTCACACTCATACTCTCAGCAGCACCACCTTCATCCACAAACCGGCAGTCAGTGCGGTTCACAGCCTCAGTCCCTGCACCTGTCCCATTCCCAGCCAACGTCCCACTCACATTGCCAGTCCCTTTCATACCCTCAGTCCCACTCCCTGTCCCGTTCCCAGTCCCATACACAGGCACCATCCCAGTCCCAGCCCAACACTGCAGAGCAGAACGGCATCCTGGACTGGCTGCGCAGGCTTCGGCTCCATAAGTATTACCCTGTCTTCAAACAGCTCACCATGGAGGAGGTGGGTCAGCTTCAGATGCTCTCCTGTCATTTATTTATTCAACATATCTTACAGGAAACAATAAGTACGCTCAATCACCCACTGAAATCATCATTTCAAGCTGTAGTCGTATGTAACAGTATGTGTGCTTTTCCTAAACATGTTTTTTTCCCTGTGTTACCTACAGTTTTTAGCGCTGACAGAGGAAGACCTGAACAAGTACGACCTGACCCAAGGAGCAAAGAAGAAACTCAAGACTCAACTAGAGCTACAAAAAACTCAACTAGAGATACAAAAGTCAGTAGATATCACTAATCACTAATAATATTGGTGTATCAAAGCATAGCATTGCTTCTTTTTAGTTTTTATATGGTAATTAAGGGGCATTAAGTAAGGGATAATAAGCCGGCTAGGCTAATGAGCTAATAACTGCAATGTCAGACTTAGAAAGAGCATAGCTTACTTAAAGAGATAGTTTGGGTGTTTTGAAGTGGAGTCGTATGAGGTACTTATCCATAGTAAGTGTATTACTTAAAGTAGATGGCGGTAGGCACTTTGTATCTTAAAACTGAACCCACTACAACCTAAAAATTGCAAGTTGCTTTAATGGGTTAAAGAAATTAGTGGCGTTAATGCAGAGTAATTAATCACTGAGTCGATATTTGAGAGGCAAGGATAGATTCATACGCATAGTACAAGATTCCCTTTGCTCACTGTTTAAAGTCGCACACTCTTGAGTTTTGGCAGTTTGTATCCCTTGTATGTAAACTCCATGGAAATTAAGTTAGACCCTGCTTTCTGAGTAACATCCATCCTTTTGGGCCAAGAGCGGCTTAACATGCATCCTCTCACGTTCTCGCATGCTCAGAATCTGCAAGAACATTTGGAGAAAATCACGAGAGCAGATTTTGAACTGAGGGCACAGGGATCACTCAGAAATTGCTCGTTTGAAATTACAGCTTGAATTAGTTGTATGTGCTTGCATAATACACTGCTCAAAGGGAACACTTAAATCACACATCAGATCTTGATGAACAAATTATTCAAGTTGAAAATCTTTACTGATGTACATTGTATAATTTGTTGAGAACAAAATGACAAAAAAATTTAAAATCACAGGCTGATCCAACTTGCGTGAATTTCATCACGACAACTCATAATGTGACTCAGTAGTTTGTATGGGCCCCGTGTGCCTGTATGCACTCCCGTCAACATCTGGGCATGCTCCTGATGAGTCGGCGGATGGTGTCCTGGGGGATCTCCTCCCAGACCTGGATCAGGGCATCAGTGAGCTCTGTGGCGGTACTTGGCGGCGTCGGATGCACCGATACATAACGTCCCATAGGTGCTCAATTGGATTTAGGTCAGGGGAACGTGAGGGCCAGTCAATGTTATCAATGCCTTCGTCATCCAGGAGCTGCCTACACACTCCGGCCACATGAGGCCGGGCATTGTCCTGCACCAGGAGGAACCCAGGGCCCACTGCACCAGGAAGAACCCAGGGCCCACTGCACCAACGTAAGGTCTGACAATCGCTCTGATGATTTCATACCGGTACCTAACAGCAGTCAGGGTACCGTTGGCTATGACCTGGAGGTCTGTGCGACCCTCCAAGGATATGCCTCCCCAGACCATCACTGACCCACCGCCAAACCAGTCGTGCTGGATAATGTTACAGGCACATAACGTTCACCACGGCATCTCCAGACTTTTTCACGCTTGTCACATGTGCTCAGTGTGAACCTGCTCTCTTCTGTGAAGAGAACGGGGCGCGAATGGTGGACCAGCCAACTTTGTCGTTCTCTGGGGAATGCCAATCGAGCTGCACGGTGCGGGCTGTGAGCTAAGAAACATGCACACCAGTAGCCTGCTGGAGGTCATTTTGTAGGGCTCTGGCAGTGCTCCTCCTGTTCCTCCTCGCACAAAGGAGCAGATACCGGTCCTGCTGCTGGGTTGATGTCCTTCTACGGCCCTGTCCAGCCCTCCTCGTGTAACGGACGGTCTCCTGGTATCTCCTCCATGCTCTTGAGACTGTACTGGGAGACACAGCAAACCTTCTTGCGACCGCATGTATAGATGTGCCATCCTGGAGGAGCTGGACTACCTGTGCAACCTGATTGGGCTGCAGGTACCACCTCATGCTACAAGTAGTGACGAGGACACTAGCAGAACACAAAACTAGAGAAGAATCAGTCAGGAAGGATAAGGAGAGAGCAATTGTCTGTGGCCACCACATGCAAAACCATTCCCTTTTGGGGGTTGTCTTGCTGTTGACTCTCCATTGCACCTGTTGTCACTTTCATTTGCACCAAAGCAGGTGAAAGTGATTCACAATCACTTGTGCTTCCTAAATGGACAGATTGATATCCCTAAAGTTTAACTCACTTGGTGTTATACTGCGATGATTAAGTGTTCCCTTCATTTTTTTTGAGCAGTGTAGTTAGGTCAATAGGAAATTCCCATATAGTGGAGGTGCTGAATTCAGTGTAGATGCGGCGCTGGCAAGTGATGCTGTTGCTATTCTCATGCAGTGCGGTTTGACTTCAACTTGAGGCGAGTTGGAGTTAATTTTCCTTTTTCAGTGCAGATCTTTGTGGCATTAGCAGACACTTTGTCCTATTAACGATTAACAGACAGACCGATCAGCCGCTGATTTCGACAGCAAATGCACAACAGTAACGGTCCATACAGTGTCAATGGTTAACCAGCTGTAAGTGGGCCGGAGAGATTAGATATACTTATGAGGAGATAACGAGCAGAAACGCATGCAAAAGCACAAAAACATGGACTTGCAAGCAAATGCGTCCACATGCTCTAACTACTACTTCCACAAACATATCCACACACACACACCACACACACACACGCACGCACGCACGCACGCACACACGCACGCACACACACACACACACACACACACCTTCTTCATATGCAAGCCTGCTCTTATCATCTCTTGATCATGTTTCCATCCCTAGTATCAACAGGTTTCCATTAGGCCTGTGGCAACACGTGTGTGTGTGTGTGTCTGTGTGTGTGTGTGTGCGTGTGTGTGTCTGTGTGTGTGTGTGCGCATGCTTAAACAAGACACAGAAAAGGGAAAGTGGCTGCAGTGGTTTTCCATGCGACGTGTTTGACAGGTTTGCAGATGTGTTTGTAGAAGAGCAGTTGGGATGATGAGGAGCACGTTGAGTGGATAATGTCTCCCCCTGGTGGTGACCAGTGGACATGAGCTGCCATTCTCTCGGGCATAAAGAGAACCGTACAAAACAGGTTTCCAACATAACTTGGGCCGTAATTCAAGGAGACTTTAAAATTTTAAATGTATGGTATTTGGGATGTTTTGTTCTGTTCCAGTCTAGAAGAAAAGGTCCATCCATCACATGAACATTCCTTTAAAAACAGCAAAAGTCTATCTTATGAGGTTATTTGCCCAATTGTGTTTATGCTAGCAAAATAAGCTTCTAAAGATACACAAAACAGGATGAACCACAAGATGCGTCATACATACCTCTCTGCCTGTGTTTGTCCCCTGCAGGGAGATGAAGATGGAGAAGCGGCCCTGCAGCGGCATCGCCAGGGTGACGCCTTGCAGTCACATGGGACCTTCAATACATCCCACCTCCACTGCAGGTAACACAGCTGATTTGGCTTGTCTTACAATGTTTAGATGTGAGACCAGGCAAACTGTTTGCTGCCAGTGACCCAAAATGAGTTGATTCATTTGAATGTAACTTATAATTAATCTGTGAAGTGTCTTTGGTACTCTTGTGTCCAGCAGTATGAGGCAGTGGTTGCACGGGGCAGCTAAAACAGCCAAAATGCTCAGTGCAATGGATTAAAAAAGGTTAAAGCATTGATGTGTATTTCAGGGGAGCTGCGAGTGGAGGTGGACGCCGTATCGCACCATCACCCCGTCTCAACAGACAGCAGCTCCTCCTCGGGCTACTCCAGCTCCTCCTGCTCCCCCCGAACACCGCTCTGCTGTGACTCCACCTTCGACAGGACCAGAGACATTCACAGGCGTACGGTTTTTTTTTTTCACAGGACTATTGAATTATCACAGAGGGACAGAAGCCAAATCATATTCTTGAATGCAGCAGCTTGAAAGTGGTGTTAGTGGAAATTGAGTCATATTCCCCCATTGTGTTATTTGCCTATTTATTTTCTTTAATGCATTAATGCAACTTGCGATTTTTAGGTTGTAGTGGGCTCAGTTTTAAAGCTAGAGTGAAGATACTGGCATCATATGAAACTAGAAAAACCTAAGGAATCCATTGGTACCAACTGTATCATACTAGCTTGTCAAGAAGGAGGCTAAATAACGCTCCAAACAGACGCCAAATTTTGACGAGGAAAAACTGGCATGAACTGCATTTTCAAAGGGGTCCCTTGACCTCTGACCTCAAGATGTGTGATTGAAAATGGGTTCTATGGGTACCCACGAGTCTCCCCTTTACACACTTGCCCATACTTAACCCCCTTATTGTCAATCTACCTAGGAAAGCCATTCATCCTCTGAATGCTCTAGGTCTTTAGTTTGTGGCTGTAAAGTTTCATGAGGCTGTGATTATCCTAGAGGTCACCACAGGTCATTTTATACAGTGAGAAAATATTTAAGAAATATTCAAACATATTTTTAGAATAGGCCAAAATAACACATTTATACTGCATGCTAAAAACTACATGGTTTTTACCCCAAACTGCATGTGATTATCATTCAAAGTTGTGTCTTTTGATATGTCCAAACCATCTGAAGTCATGTTACTGGAAATATTGAATCACCAGTAGGTGTAATTCATCCTGTATAAGCCAGATCATTAATGAGGAAATGAAATACTTGATATTGTGATATTGTGTCTTTTTTATTGATACCGAATGTACTTATACTGTATATGAGTGACATTCAGTCCCAACATACACACATAGTTCTCAACACTCCACCGTGTATCTGTGTTCCAGGTGTGTCGGGTTCAGATGCAGCAGGAGGGGGTCCAGAGAAGGACCGGTCCTGTCTCTTCATCCTGAATTCCAGCGGCCCCGCAGGCTCCAGTCGCCCCACAGCCCAGGTCCTACCTGTCCAAACCGACCCAGCTCCTCCTCACTCTCCCTCCTGCTCCCACCTCCCCCTCGGCATCCCGCAGCCTCCTTACCACCCGCAGGCCAGTTACCCCCAGACCCTGCTCTCCCCAGTCTCAAACCCAGCACGCATCCTGAGTTCCCCTCGTAAGCCCCGGCCACCTCCGCTGTGCACGGAGGACAGGACTAAGCCGCTGGGCTCGGGCCTGCCTGTACCTGGCGCCGGCTACGCGGCGGGTCTCACTGTGGGGATGGGGGTGAGGCTGGAGAACCTGTTCCCCGGGCTGAACATGGACGGCTCCTCCACACTCCAGGACTCGTTGGTTTGCCGTGGCCTGGCGGGAGGGGCTGTGGGTCTAATGGTAGAAACCAGTTCTGCTCTGACCTCCACCTCCAACAGCCTTCACCACGTCTCCCACCCACCTCTGCACTTCCACCTCTCGTCCTCTTCATCCACTTCTCCGTCTGGATACTACTCCTACCCGCCTACTTCTTTTTCCTCTTCCTGTCCCTCCACAAAGTCTGGCAGCTCCAGTAGCGGCGGTGGCTTTGTTCCCATGGCAACCACAAGCAGTGTCCCCGTGGCTGCGGTGCCCGGCAACACTTACTACCCGGCCCAGCCTCCTTCTAGCCCCTCCCCTTCCCCCTCCCCTGCCTCTTCGTTGGATCAAAGTTCAGGTCACGCTCCCTCCATGTGTGTCTGCAGCTCCTGCGGTTGTCGGGGCAACTGCGGCGCCTACGGGGCGCTGCCTGGATACGCAGCGGCCGGTTACCTGCAGCCGTTCCCGGCCGGCCCCTCGCTCTTCACCCTGGGACCTCTGCTCCACCTCAGCCCCCTTATAGCCTCGTCCAGCGCCGCCGGCACCGGAGCCTCGCCCTTCTCCTACCCGATGATGGTGCCACCGCCCCTCTACCGCCACAGCCCCGTGTCACATGACCAGCAGCAAGCCTTTGCCTTCTACCAGCCCCATGGCATTGTGGGAAATGTAAGCCAGAAGCGGGCAGCAGGGAATGTGTCGTGTTATAACTGCGGTGCCAACGGACACAGAGCAGAGGAATGCAAACAGCCGGCCATGGATTCAGCACAGCAAGGTGAGTGAATGAGTGAATGAGTGAAGGAATGAACTAATGAACCGAACTCAGTATCTCCTGATAGACTAATCAACTAAAGTCCCATTATAAATAAATTATTAATTTGTAATTTTGAATTGGCAAATTTAATGATCTTTTTTTCGAATGCACGTTTTAAATGCCAATTTTATTAATCTCTTAATTGTTTATTAATTGATTATAATTAAACACTTTAACTTAGGTGGCACACTGCAGACACATTGGGTAGATATTTTTATGACTGTAATGTTTTCAATTAGGTAGTGTTAATCTTCTGTTTTATTAGAGCAAAACAAAGAATGTGTTATTAGAGGCCAGCCAGCTGCTCTGCTGCCGGTCTCTCTTGTTTTGACGGATATTATTATTATACCTAGGAAATCTGCATTCCCATGCATGAAAATAAACCAAACTTTGCACATAGGTCCAGTCCTATGCTAAAGTTCCTCAGCTTGATACATGGGCCAATAGTCCTGATGGTAGCGCTACAGCAACCGTCTAAAGTTTAAAACTTTGAAAATTATAACAAATCAGTTGTACGTGCTACAACTTTGCAACTTCCACCAAAATGTAGGCCCAAATGTGAAATGGTCACATGTTTCAACCTGGTAGAAATTATGTAGTCCATCACTCTGTTTTTCTGAAAAACTGTAAAACTAATTTAAACCATCTCCTCCAACATTTTTTGCTCAATTAACAACAAACTTTTTACTCTGCATCTTCCAACTGTCCTCTACCAATGATCTTGCTAGATTTTTTTAATTATCAAAAATTGAGCCCACAGTGCATCAAAATGTTTTAGTGTAAACAATACTGTATACAGCTACTGCAAAGTCAGGCTAAATAAAGCTCCAATGTTCATGAAAATAAATGACCACATTTTTAAGTCATGGTATATGTAAGGTGATCATAAGAAAGCTATAGTATAGCATGTAGAAAAAAGTGATAAAAAAGACATAGTATAGCATGTAAAAAAAGTCATAGTATAGTATTTTGGAAAAAAAAGTGATAAGTCATAGGATAGTATGTCGAAAAAAGTGATAAAAAAAGTAATATTATACTATGTTGGAAAAACTGGTAAAAACAAAGTCATAGTTTAGTATGTTGAAAAAAGTCACAAAAAAGTCATAGTATAGTATGTCAAAAAGTCATAGAATAGTATGTCAAAAAAAGTCACAGTATAGCAGGTCAAAAAGTGATAAAAATGTCACAGTATAGTATGTCGAAAAATGTCACGGTATAGTATGTCGAAATAAGTGATTAAAAAGTCATAGTATAGAATGTCGAAAAAAGTCATAACATGGTTTGTCGAAAAGAGTAATATTATGGTACGTCGAAAAAAGTAATTTAAAAGTCATAGTATAGTATGTCGAAAAAAGCGATAAAGTCATATTATAGTATGTTGGAAAAAAGTTGTAAAACAATTCATAGTACAGTATGTCGAAAAAAGTCACAGAAAGGTCATAGTATAGTATGTTGAAAAAAGTCATGGTATAGTATGTTGGAAAAAAGTGGTAAAAAAAGTCATAATAATAGTATGTCTAAAAAAGTCATATTATACTATGTTGGAAAAAACGTGTTAAAAAAAGTCATAGTATAGTATGTTAAAAAAAATCACGAAGAATTTGTAGTATAGTATGTCGAAAAAAGTGAAGTATAGTAGGTCGAAAAAAGTCATAGCATAGCATGTCAAAAAAAGTGATAAAAAAGTCACATTATAGTATGTTGGAAAAAAGTGGTAAAAAAAAGTCATAGTATATCGAAAAAAGTCACAAAAAGGTCATAGTATAGTATGTCGAAAAAAGTCATAGTAAAGTATGTAAAAAAAAAAAGTCACAGTATCAGCGTGTCAAAAAGTGATTAAAAAAATCATAGTATCGTATGCTGAA
>CAKAKR010042848.1:0-18781 GCA_916700685.1 Adelosebastes latens | reverse complement strand
CTATATTTCAGCTGCTTGGCAGTAATGTTAGCTGACCAGACGAAGGTCTCTCCATGAACATGATTTAGATCTGATCCTAGTGTTGGCTTTTCTTGCCTCAGCGCAGGCTGAGGCAGCGGGGCTCTGCAGCGTGTCTCCCTGCTCTCTCCGCCCGCAGCCGGAGAGAGCAGGGAGACACCGGCACCCGGTCGGTAACGAGACGATAACGTTTCTGCAGAGCTCCGTCACTTCACAAGACACGGGAAACCTCTGTTGGTCTGGAGGAGCTGCAGCAGTTATTTCTGCCCAAACGTCCACTGTACATTCACTAGATATTCTCAGAGCTAACTAACTCTTCTGCAGTGTGGAGTGAGCGCGCGTTCACGTGTAGAGGTGGAGCGAGCTGAGCGAGAACGCGCGCGCTGTCTGAGTGAAGGCGAGCAGGCAGAGGAGGAGAGGCAGCGGCTACACGCGAACGCGCATATGCGAGCGCGCATGTGTCCCGACCCGGTACATTTATACGCTTAAAAAGTTACAAACAGTCCCTTTAAGGTACATTTTGAACAGATAAAAAATGTGTGATTAATTTGCGATTAATTGTGACTAAATATTTTAATCCATAATTACGAGTAGGAAAAGTATCCAAATAAAACCAAACCTGAATGTCCCTGGTGGGACCTGGACTGTAAACCGGTGGAGTTCTCTTTAACTAACACAGAGCTGAGGAGTGATGTGAGGTCTGAAACTAGACTCCTGAACCAGAACTACAGAGGAGCTGAAGTCGTAGGAGGTTGAAGAGGACAAACTGGAGGTTAAAAGATGCTGCAGGGACTGAAGGAGGAACTGACTGGTGACTATGAAACACCTCTGAGGACCGTAGGAGTAGGAGGAGGAGGAGGAGGAGGAGGAGTAGTCCAGTTAGTGATCTGCAGTGGGCCCAGTGCTCCTCCTGGTGGGACTCCTCATTTCAGCAGCGCCTTGTAGAGCGTGAGGGAGCGGGCGGTGGAGCGCTCCTGCTCCAGACAGAAGATGAAGTCCCTGAGGTTAACTCGTGTGATCCGCTGACGGAGCTGCTGGCGAGCCGGCGACGTGGAGGAGCCTGACGCCGAGCCTGACGCCACCTGAGGGAGGAGACGGAGGAGCGTTAGCTATGGAGGACGCAACCTGCCACAATCAAAAATAAATCAATAAATATGTCATTAAATGTAGCAAAAATAATATTAAAAATAAATGTAGTCATTAATTAATTGATCAAATGTGACAATCTTTAAAAATTAGCTTCGTTATTGATTTATCTTGTATTAATTCCTTTATTTATTTACTCTTCTGTTTAATTTCCCCTTTTATCTATTTATGTATTTATTTCTATTCATTTTAAAATGTATTTATTTATCTTTGCATTTATTTTTTTTATTCCGGTAATTATTAAAAACTAGTACTATCATATCACATTTTCCTTTAAGCATTTTTCACATTATCAACTGTTCAAGTTAATGTTACATCTTTACAAAACTTTTGCTTCTGTAACATCAGATAAGAGCTAGCTAATGTTCCTTATTGTTAGATAATCAATATAAACTAATGTTAGCTTATTGATGTTCATATATAACATGATATCGTGTTTAAAACATGAAATGTACGATACGTATTAAAAACCATATCTGTATAATATTGCAAACAATAAAACTGATGGCATGTCTTGGTTAACAACTACAATATTAGATTATTTTGTTTTTTACAATTGCTGTATTATCACCATTATTTCAATAAATTCAGATCATAACTAATATCATTATACTAATATTTATTGTTACCATTATTTATTTATGTACTACTATATGCCTGTTATTCTGATTGCTCTTATTATTAAGCACATAATAGTAATATCAATAGCAGTGTTAGCGGTAGCCTATAGACTGAAAGCATGATCGCTAAAACGGAGGAAGACATTTAATTGTACATTATATTATATTATATTATATTATATTATATTATGTTATATTATGTAATGGTATATTATATTATGGTATATTATGTTATGTAACACTGTCACTTCATACACACTGGTATGATTAGAAATATTCATTACAGCTGAACCAATAATAATAAACAAAACGTTGATGGTGTGAAACAGGTTTTAATATGGTTTTAAGTCTGAACTCTAACTGCCTCAGGAGGTAAAAAGGTAAAGCAGGTTATTATGTGTAGTTGTTGTCAGTGAGGATAACAGAGCGTGTATTCATAACAGGCTGAAGGCCCGCGGCGGTGGAGGAGGGCAGGGCTATCTGAAGCCTGATCGGGCCTGCAGCCACCTGAGGGCGGATCACAGACAACACTGAAGGGTTAGTGCTGAAGAAACACACCGACGGAATCAGTGATGACGGACATGAAGAGCTGAACGCATGAGATGTGTGTGGAGCTGCCTCACATAAACACAGATTAGTCACCTCTTCTTCTTCTTCTTCTGTGGTGCTTTAATGGCACCGACCAGCTGGTTGTAGATATCATATTTATTCAGTCAGGTTGTATTTGGTGAATTTCTGCTGTCATAACTTGTTTCTGCCTCCAAGTGGACAAAAATATCAGCTACAGCAGGTAGAAGGTTTATATGTCTAAGAAACTGAACGCAAAGCTTTTCAAAGACTGAGCTGCTTTATATTATTATTATTATCATTATTATTATTATGATTTTTTATCATCATCATCATTATTATTATTACTTTGATAATTATTGTTATCATTATCATCAACATCATCATTATTATTATTATGATTATTATTATTATAATTATTATTATCATCAGCAATATTATTATTATTATTATTGTTATCATATTATTATTACTATGATCATTATTATAATTATTAATATTTTAATCATTATTATTATTATTATTATTATTATAATGATTATTATAAATATTATTTTTATTATTATTATTATATAATATTTATATATTAATATTATATTATTATTATTATTATTATATGTTGCTGTGACAGACAGAGTCCTGACATGCACACAGTGAAGACCAGGCCAGCACATAGCTCACATATCCCAGAGTGCATTGCCCCCCGTCAGAGGATGAAGCGACCCCCAAAATGTTGGATTTCTCTGCAGGCTCCCCTCCCATCATCACTGTGCTGCCTTTGTCTGAGACTGCTAGGGGGGTGGGGGGGTGGTGGTGAGCCTCAGGCAGGATGTGTGTGTGTGTGTGGGGGGGGGGGAGTATGGGGGTGAGGGAGGGGCGAGCACAAGGCAGCATGACCCCCACAGGCTTCCCCCCCCCATCCCCCCGCAGCAGCCCCGAGCTCATTTCTACAGAGCTGAAATCTATGGCTGCCCTGGGGAGGGGGGGGCCTCCAGGCAGACCCTGACCCCCTTCACTCAACTCTGGTCACATTCACTGGATTAGAGAGGACGGGGGGGTGATGGAAAAGGTCATGAGACACACACACACTAAGTGGGAGCGCCACATTTTTACACTACAGCAACAGCAGCAGCGTGACGAGGAGCTGAGCGTCTATTCTACGCTGAACGCTGTATGTTTGCTGTTTTTTTTGTCTGGTCTGAGAGTTGAAAATGTTCAACGTTGGGTAAGACGCTGCACTCATCACTAGGGGTGTGACGAAATATCTTGCCACGAAATATCGCAATATAAAAACGTGACGATATGCATCGTTGAGACGAAAAACTGAATCGCGATATCAAGGCATAATAGGTACTACGTACATACGTACATACGGGCTCCGGGTCTAAAGCTGCAGCCTCTTCCTGCTGCTCTGTGAGGCGTATGGAAGGAGGCTGAGTACGTGTCATATCTTTGGGGGTACAACACACGCGCAGTAAAATCTGGTCTGCTCTCGCCGTAATTGAACCAATCACAACGCACAGCCGCAGCTTCAGTTACACTGCGCATGTGTTATACCCCAAGAGCCATGTCCGCCCTCCCAGTCTCCTTCAATAGGCCTTTCTGCTCTGGGTCGGAGCTCCACACACATCAACACACACAGCGCAGTCAGCCGCGGTGGAAACGAGTTGACAGTTATGTAAGTGCAATAGAACTTTGCAAGTGTAAAGCCAAGAAACGTTATTACACCTGTTCAACAAGCATAAACACGATGAAACGGTTAAACATGTAGGAAAGCAACGCTTCAATCTGCTCTGTCCGCAGTCTCTCATCCTCACCTGCTGTTTACACAAGCAGAGCGCGTTAGCTCGGCGGCTAACAGCTAACTGTAAACAGTTATTTAGTTGAGTTGTGAATGACTTTAGTTCCCTCTAATAAACCGTTTAAGTCTATGTGAAGGGAGGAACGGAAGGCATGAAGTGCTGTTATTGACAAGGGTGCAGACTACGGAGCCTCCCTGTTATTATTTTATTATCTTCATAAAGTATAGGAGCAGCGTAACCCTTGGCAACACAAGACTGAAACTAAAGCTGGCAGTAGACTGTGTAGTCTAACTGTTTAGGTTAGTTTGTCACGTATCATACTGGTAAACTGATCAGCTGGCTGAGACAAAGTGTTACAGGGTTTAAATCAGGTGTGATTCATCGTATTCATTAACTGCTCTGAGTGTGATAAAAACTAATACTGATGGTTTTATGTGTCACGTCATGTCCCTCCATCTTCTTGACACCACGCTGTTTATTAGATCTCTTACCTCTGTGCCGGACGAGGAGCCTCCCGGTGAGTCCATCTTGCGTTTCTTGCGTGGCCCGATGGCGGCGAGGGCCGTGAGGTTGGCGTCTCGTTGTCTCATCTGAGCCAACTCCTGCTGCTGCATCTGTGGAGGGAGACACAGCACAGAGACGTCACATTAACTGGAAATATAGATTTATTGGGGCTGTCACAGTTAACGCCATAATAACGCATCAACGCAAAGTCGCTTTAACGGCACTAATTTCTTTAACGCATTAACACAACTTGTGATTTTTAGGTTGCAGCGGCTCAGTCTTAAAGCTAGAGTGAAGATACTGGTATCATATGAAACTAGAAAAATCTAAAGAATCCATTGGTACCAACAGATAAAAAATGTGATTAAATATTTTAATGGATTGACAGCCCTAAATATAATATATAAATACTGTATATGTCATCTCTGTGGGTTGGACAAAACAGAACATCTGGAGAAACTCTGGAGTAAAAAGATTTTCACTATTTTCTGACATTTTATAAACTAAACGATTAATCAGTTAATCGAGAAGAGAATCAGCAGACCTCTTCAGCCTCACACTGCTCTGACATGCCTCCACCTGGCTCTCACTGCTCCTCCCCTCAGGCCTCAGCACAGCACAGGCTTATGGGTAATGACCCCTGACCTCTGCAGGCCTCGGGGTCTGCCCCAGGTCTCTGCAGGGACGCCACAGCCTGGCTGAGGCCTCGGGGCGCCACTGTAGGTGGACAAAGCCTCCACACAGGGTGGATGAGTTTGTAAACTGGAGGCCATGTATGGATATAAAGAGGGGGGGGGGGGGGGCTGTTTACATGCACACAGTGTTTTAATCAGTCAGAGTCACGGCTACGTTTCACTTAAACACAATCACATATTATTAGGGCCCGAGTACCAAAGTGTCAGGAGCCCAACGGTGTCCCTAGCACGAGGAAACTTACTGTTTATGTAAAGATTATTATTGTTATTTTTATTCTGCTGTGGAATCACATTTCTGAGGGTTTGGGATGCTCGAAAACTCACGAAAGTTGTCACACGTTTCAGAACTGGTGTAAATTTTATAGTTGTGCAGCGGGTTGTGGGCGTGGCCAGCGGACTGGGGGAGTGACCCAGTGGGGTGTGGGCGTGACCAGCGGACTGGGGGCCTGACCCAGCGGGGTGTGGGCGCGGCCAGTGGGCTGTGGGCTAGACCAGCAAGCTGTGGGTGTGACCAGTGGGTTGTGGGCGTGGCAGCGGGCTCCATTGTGCCCCCACATGTACACCAGAGTTGCAAAAAAAGTTCCTTTGATGTTCATGAAATTTGTTGGGGTCATTGTTCTCATCTAGAAGAACATACCAACATTTTTTGAAATTGTTCCGTCCAACAGGAAGTCAGCCATTTGGGATTTTATGCGTTCATTTTCATTTTACGAATTTCACATGCTGGATAAGAGTCCAAGCCGGAAGACATCTACATGCCTATATTAAGTCATAGTCATAGCGCCACCTACTGACAACAGGAAGTCAGCCTTATGTAACAACGATCCTCCAATTTATATGAGAGTTACATGGTGTGATCTACACATGATGTACAGCAACATAATGTATAATAATTCCTAAGTATTAATATCTCCCCGAAACTATCAGATCTGGTACACCTAAATCTCAACCCACTAATCAAAACAGTAGCAAATGAGACTAACCGATGGATGAACTTACCAATTTCACTAATCAGACGAATGGCAATCACTAAGATGACAATTCTTCTTCATGTTTCTGGTGTGGCTGTAACACTTAATGTCTCTTCATGGGGATCAATAACGTTATATTTCTATTCATTTCCATGACAACTGCTGAAGTTCGTGTGATATGGTTGAAAGCTCTGGAACAGTTATTAAGGGGACCTGGAGGTGAGTGAGTGAACTTTGACCTTTAACTGTTATTTAATGGTTTAGTTTTTTAATCAAACGTACCTCTTTAGCTTTCTGCTTCAGACGAGCCTGTTCAGGATCTTCTTGTCTGGCGCGACTCTGAAAGTAAATCACAGACAGTCAGTTTTTGTTTTCACATTAATAGATTTTATTTCACAAAGCATTGTTTTTCCACAATAGACCTTTCTTATCAATACTCTATTTTTGCAAATATACGAGCACAAACTGTAAAAGAAAAGAAAAAGTACTAAACTAAAACATAAAAACAATTAAATAACTCAAATTAAATCAATAATTAAACAAGTTAACACTACTAAAGAAAAGAGAAAAGACAGAAACAGACAAAACATCAAATTCATTAATCTCCTTTAGATGGTAGGGGAATCATTTAGAAAAATATTAAATAAAATAGCCGGGTTCAGTGGCACCATTTACCCCAGTGGTCGACCTCCGGGTCTGAGAAATGAAGCCAAAGCTGAAGAATCTTAAACCTGTAATCTTTCTAATAGCCAGCAGGGGGCGACTCCTCTGGTTGTATTGAAGTCTATGAGAAAATGAGCCTGCTTCTCACTTGATTTATTACCTCAGTAAACATTGTAAACATTAGTTTAAGGTCTCAATCGCTAGTTTCAAGTCTTCTTCAATACAGCATGATGTTCATTTAGTAAATTATGGTCCCATTTAGAGTCAAATAGACCATAAAGCAGGGGATGCTTTAGGGCGGGACTACCCTGTGATTGTGAGGTCGCTACCACGGCGTTGTCCGGTCTGGGAGTTGTCCGTGTTTTCGTCTTAGAGCTTTAACCCTTTCACAGTGTGTTTTCACTTCATCAAAGTTTTGGTTGCCTGAAAATGTCTTATTCAGCATTCAGTTGTACTTAGCTCCACCCTCTCGTCTCACTTCTGGTTGCAAGAAACCAAGATGGTGACGACCAAAAACCAAGATGGAGAGGGCCAAAAACCAAGATGGCAACGGCCAAAAAGATAGAGACGGCCAAAAAATAAGATGGAGATGACCAAAACCCGACATGGCGACGGCCAAAAAAAACCCAACATGGTGATGGCCAAAAACCAAGATGGCGACTTATGAAATGGGCTGTTTTGTTCTTGGTTTTAACATTGTAAAACTGTGAAACTCAGAACAATGTGTCCCCTCTTTAGTTTTCTTCTGTCCTGTGTCCCCTTAGTCTCCGTCTTTCACGGCCTCTACCGTTGTATCTGGGTAACTCAGCCGAGCAAACCAACCAGGTGATGTCACAGACTAGGACTGCAACATGGCGGCGCTCTCGTCACAAAAGATGAAACAAAGCTTCTTTTTTCTTTTAAATGTTGACATTTGTCATGTTTGTTATATAACTTTTCATTTCCACTTTAAGTCAATGGCCTCATATAGTTACTCTGGTTTGACTTAATGTCGTGTGTGTGTGCGTGTGTGTGTGTGTGTGTACCTTGGCAGCCTTTAGCAGTATCTCTCTCTCTTGTTCGTCTTTCCTCTGTTTCTCCATTCGTTCCAACTGCTCAAAGAAACGAAGCTGAGAGCGAACGTCTGACGTCTGTTCATGATGCTCTTCATCCTGATGGAGAAGGAGGAAGAAAACACAAACATTTAGAGTTTTCCTCCTGTAATCAAACGTGATGCGTGAGTCTCTGAATCAGTGTGGGCCGGTCTGTTTTCTTACCTTCCCCCCGTCTGAGCGGTGCTGAGCGACGGCTGAAACCTTCTCCAGCAGCATGCGCAGTCTCGACTGGGTGGCGTGGGAGACGAAGTTCACCACCTCCAGCGGCACCTCGGTCACGCCCAGCTTCTTAGCTGAGGACGAGAGGAGAGACGACACGGATCAGTGACAAAATCTTCTCTACTGCCAGCTCAGATTAACACAGGTGACCCTGCAGGTTTCCTCCTGATCAAAATATAAATATATCAAACGAGGGACGGAGACCAGTACCTGTGTCCAGGATGCGGCGGTGCAGAAGGCCGGCGGGAAGGAAGGATTCGTCCTTACAGGAACGGATCTTTGTGCCCACGAGCTCCGAGCTGGTTGCTAGGATACGGGCGTTTTCCTCGTTTAGGTTGACGCCGGCCATGGACGCCACGTCGTTGATGTCGTCGTCATCTCTGAGGACGACCGAGGACAGAACAGATTATGAGAGGGTTCAACATCATGTGTTCTTCACATCAGAAAAGCCTCCCAGTTACCAGAATAACCAGTTAGAGATAAAGTTTTAGTATGATGAGAATAAAGTCAGAAGTTTACAAGAAAAAGGTGAAGTGAGTGGAGTGAGTGAAATATACATTTCAGTCTTCAGAGGGTCTAATCCTTTAGTAAATGTAGCCTATATTATCATATTAGATAGCACAATGTAGTCTAATATATGATAAATGGGTTCTGTAGATAGACAGAGGAAAAAAGGTTCATGAGTGGTGATTGATAGATACTCTAAATCTGTTTGTTGGTGCATAATTACAGCTCCACATAACGCAGGATGACATAATTTAACATTTTACTAAAGGTAAAATGCTGTGTGTACTATATTTACATCATATTATCCCCAAAAACATGCATCATTCTGTGACATTTTACGTTTATGCACACATTAATAAAGCCACTATCATCTCCTCTCTCTGCAGTCCTCCAGACATATAACCCCCCCCACCTGTGACCCAGGTCGTATCTAAATTGTCATGCCAGAGATTAAAAAAGAAAAAGTTAACAGAGTTATTTTTGTCCCTTCTGGGCTGCTGTAGAAACATGGAGGACTCAGTGGAGAAGACCAGCTCCTTATGGAGATATGAACGGATCATTCTACGCTAACGAAAACACAACCCCTCTTATTATCAGCTGATTATTCACTAATGAAAACATAGTTATTAATATTATATTATATTTCTGCTAATCTAATCTAATCTCCTAAATGTTACATACTGGTCCTTTAATGCATTTTCATGTCGTATGTGCAGCTCTTTGACTTCTGCTGTTGTTGAAAGGAGCTGCATTAATAAACCTGCATTAATATTTTAATAATGATCCTCATGTCCAGCTGGAACAGTTGAATCATGAGATCAGAACAATCCTTCTTCATATTCTCATAGATCAGTGAAAGGTTTTAAGATTCAGGGTTGATGAGCTGTTTGAGTCCGTCAGATGTCATGACATCATCATCACTGCTGTCATGTTTATAAGGTGTGATGGGATGTACTGGGAGCAGCGTGTAGACATGCTGCCCTCTACTGGCTGCTCTCTGAACTACACCACTCAATATGGGAACAATAGTCATCAGGGATCATAATAGAAACTATATTTATCTCACAGTTAAGAGGAAATACAATTCAGTACAAAGGGATTGTGCAGGTAAAATAGAAGAAAATTAAGTGTTTGGTCTCATTAACGTATTAATGTATTTTAACTGTTCAGAGGTGCAAGGCGGAGGACTTCTAACCCAAAGAGGGGGTTTGGTGGTCCTCCATCAGAAACGGTTTCACAGACTTTGTTTCCTGCGTTCTGGTACCTTTTTAAAGAATGAAATAACAAAATAATAAGTACACTGCAACAGCATTTTATGTTAAATAGGCCTACTTTTAATTTGCCTTTTAATTCTCAGGAAAGGAAACTGAATAATTCGCCCCTCTGGTGTGAACCTGTGTGAATCTCTGCTATTCATTTTCTGCCCTGTTTGAGTATTTCTACTCTTCATTTCTCTCTCAAAGCGACTACCAGACGCCAGTAAAACGTCTGCCTACAAAGAGCCGAACAAAAGTAAAACTACATTATTTCTATTCTTTTGTCATATTTAATGTCTCTACTGAAATGTCCTGTGTTGAACAATAAAAATATTATAAATATTCATACTATTATAACTATTTACTTATTTATTTATTAAACTTTTTGCCCGGCTGCTTCACAGAGGAGCATAAAGTGAGTGATGGACATAAATAGAAGTTATAAAAATCCAGCACACAGATTTTGAGAACAACCCCAAACTTTTTCATGTCAAGGATCCAAACTAGAGTCCAATAGACCACAGACTATGGATGTAGAAGAGGTTGTGTCCTGTGCTTTTGCCCTGCGTGTTACTAAATAGCCTACAACTCTGTTAAATTCTGTTGATGTCATGCTACTAGCACTACTAACTACTGGCCGATAGCCGGTTGTTTGGGAACAGAGACCAGATATTTTAAAGGGCAGAGATTTCACTACATCTGACCTGCTCCGTCAGGTCTGTATTTGTCAAGTTGTATTTCATTTTTTTCATATTAATTTTATTCTACTTAACTTGATTTCCTTTTTTATTGTTATTTAAATGTTGTTTTTAATGCATTTCATCACTTTGAATCGTCTGTTTCAGACAAATAAACCTGACTGAATTCTCCTGTTAGTGAGTTTATAGTTCACCTGAAGGTCCCGCCCCCCGGGTCGCTCAGCTTCCTCTGATTGGCCTGAGCTGCCAGGTTCATCGGACTTTTACCAATTATAGTTGTGGGTCCTCTTACGAGAGTACCTGAGGAGAAAAACATGGAATATCAATAATAATCTGCTGACGGGTTTTCACAGAAAATAAATAAATAAATACTAATAATAGGTGATAATAATGTAAATCTATAAATATTAATAATAATCTGCTGAAGTGTTTTCACAGAAAAGGAAGAAAAAATAAATAAACACTAATAATAGGTGATGAGGTAAATTAATGAATAATATTAGGTGATCATAAGGTAAATCTATAAATATAAATAATAGGTGATGAAGTAAATTAATAAATACTAATAATAGGTGATCATAAGGTAAATGATGTGTTGGTCCTCAGCAGCAGAACACAGTGAAGAGACTCACCTTGAGGTCTGAGAGTCTGACTGAAGACGACAGGTGTTCGACTCTGGATTCCCGCTCTGTTAACAGCCTGAACAAACGTTAAAATAACGTCAAAATAACGTCAAAATAACATAAAAATAACATTAACAACATGACAACAGCAGCACCTGGGCCTCCAGTTAGTTTAACGTCTTGTTAACCTGGTTAGAGAAACATGAGTCAGGGTGAGAGGTTAACATCTTCAGCTGAACTACCTGGTTTATGTTCACTTTAAATGTTCATTAACTCAAATATTCCAGCTGTTTTAACCCAGCTGTGCATCCCAAAATACATGAAAGTAGTTAGAGAGCTATACTGGGGGGGGGGATTTTATGCAGTTATGTTTTCTACTATTATTATTTCGTCAAACCATGATCGCTACTGACGCATTCAGATTTTTAAATGTGTATGTGCACTAGATGTGTGTGTTTATTATTCATATAAATTGTATTCAATATGTATTTTTTGTACATGTTTTTATGTTTGTTATTTTTCTATTAATTTTTCTTTATTATTTCAGTCATTACTTTGAATGTATATTATATTTTTTAATTTACTCATTGTTATTATTATATAGTTGAAGTATATTTGATACAAGGACTGGTTCATTATCAATAATATATTATTATCATATTGATTTTCTATAATTATTAATTTCTCATGTTATTTTATTTTATTTTTCTGGTTTCAATATTTGTTTTAAAAACAAAAAGAAATGTTGATACACGTTGGAATTGAATTGTAAAATAAGCATTTTGCTAATAAAAATAAATATTATATAAGTTGCTCTGGTGTCCTCAGAGGACAAAAATGTCTGCGTCAAAAAAAAACTACAGCCGATAAAAATATTATATATTAATATTGTTTTCCACTTTCACTGAGTTAAGTCTTTTAACCAACTTCAGTCCGGATCACAACGACCAAATATTAATTTATTTTAACAACTTTAACCCTTTAAATGACCGTTTCTTGACATGATGCCACTGCTGTTTCTTATGAATTATTGATTACATTGATTTAGATGCAGTGATGCCCCCTAGAGGACACCAGGAGAACAGCAGGTCTCTGCCCCAAACATGAGAGAACGACTCAATGTGGTGTAAAACAGTAAAAGTCCAGTGTTGAAGCAGGACTCCAGATTAAATCGTCATATGATAGAATGAATGATTGATGCTGTAATGGGATCAAACATGCTGGTTTTAATGGTTTCAATGGAACATTTAGTCCTTCAGGGTCTGAGTGTATTTTGGCTTCACAGTTTATTATAAACTCATTATAGCTGAGGGTCAACAAAATAAATTTATGTCATACACAGACTACATGATCTAACAGGTAGACATTAATAACTATGAGGGTTAAGGATGTGGTGATCGTACCATTGTGTTTGGGAGCGGAGTGTTCAGTCTGACGGCGCCGCCGGCCGGACTGATGGGCAGCCGCGGCCTGATGGCGGCAGCGGTGACGGAGCCGGGGGCCACCGGGGGGGGTGCAGAGGTGCTGGGGGTCACCAGAGACTGCTGGCTGCTGAGCAGAGACTGACGAAGGGCGGGGAGGCTTTTCTGAGGGAGGAAGATGATAACGAAGAACAGTTACCATAGTAGTAGTAGTAGTAGTAGTAGTAGTAGTAGTAGTAGTAGAACTAGTAGTAGTAGTAGTAGTATTGTAGTAGCAGTAGTAGTAGTAGTATTGTAGTAGTAGTACCTTGAGGAAGGGGATGAGGTAGGGCTGTGGGGAGGACTTCAGCTCAGCCTGCAGCCGACTGGTGAACTCCTCAGGCTCAATCTTTGCATCCTGAACACACACACACACGCAGCTCCAGTTAAATATAGATAGATAGATATTATAATATATAATAATATACTATTTAATATAATATAATATAATATAATATAATATATATCTTAAGAGCAGGTCCTGCATCAGGGCCTTCACATTATAATACAACATAATATAATATAATATGTTATGAAATAATATATGATATAATATTGTATAATAAAATATAATATGATATAATATAATATAATATAATATAATAAAATATAATATAATATAATAAAATATGATATAATATAATATAATATAATATGATATAATATAATATAATATAATATGATAAAATATGATATAATATAATAAAATATGATATAATATAATATGATATGATATAATATAATATAACATAATATAATACAATATAATACAATGTAATATAATATAAATCTTACGAGCAGGTCCTGCACCAGGGACTTCACATTCTTGGAGGTATCTGGGGAGGGGGAGTTGTGGGACGCTAGCTTGATGAGCGTGGCCAGGAAGTTCTTACATTTTTTCACGTTTTCCTGCATCTCCTGTTGACACGGTAACAACAACAACACAGTGGGGAGTCAGCCAGGTACTCTCCGAGTATCCTATTACTCTAGAATGAATAAGTCCAGCAGCACTGAGCAGTGAACAGTAAATGGAGGTGGACCTGCGACACCACGGTGACTCTGGCGGCGGGCGTGGGGATGGGAGCGGGCGTGGTGCTGGTCAAGGGGGTGGACGGGACACCGGCAGGCTTGGCCACAGGCGTCCCCCCCGCTGTGATTACCGTCTGGGCCTTCTGAGGCGTGGTCATCTTCACCGACACCGCTGCACCGCCGGGCGCCACCGACAGGGCCTTCTGAACACCACCAGGGAGAGAAACATTCATTACTGATATTCTCTTTAACCCCAGAGGGATGTACAGTATGATCACTGCCAGGGAGAGAAACATTTAACATGTTACTACAGTTATTTATTAGGGGTGGGGAAAAAAATCAATTCACCTATGTGTCGCAATTTTTTGTTTTTACGATTTTGAAATAGATGTTTTAATGTCAGAATCGATATACAGTATTTGCTTCATATAAGGAAGTTACCGCTTTTATTGTTGTAGTCTGAGTAACATGACGTCATATCCGTTCCGTATCCGTCAACCAAAACAAACCGCATCGAGGCGAAACAAGAAAGTATTAAATGGTGGAGGGTCTGCGTGGATACGACCTGAACCCTCACATGTTAAATCCAAAGTGGTAAACACTACACATACAGTAAAGTATGGAAACACTTTGGGTTTCACACATTGCAGGAAAAGCAGAGCTAGACATCACGGCTAAAGCTGCATGCTAACTCTGTCACGGACAGGAAACGTTATCATATTGCGGTAACGTGCGGTCAAGTCGGCCGTCACTCTCATCTCCGTGGTCTAATGGGCCGACGCTACAACTGTAGAGCACCCATATACTGACATTTATGTTAAATGCATTCAAACAGCCCCGATGGAGCTGACCATGGATGTATAAAGAGAACGGAGCTGACAGCAGAGCTAGCGACCACCTTGGAGAAGTTAGAGGAAGTATACACGTGGGACTACGTCCAGTTTTCAAAATAAGGTGTTAACAAAGGGAACTGTATAAACAAAATACATATATGGAAATAAGATTGATGGATTATATTCACCAGAAGTATAAAACATTACATGTCCCTTATAAATTAAAAAGAAAATACCACTAATTTGTGAGGGAAATTTGGGTTGCTGGAAAAAATGTAATAATAATTCCTGACAATGATATAATATATTTGACTTCAGGACATATCTAACTACATACATGCTGAAAATCAAACATTTTACTCGATTCATTTAGAGATTTTCCAAAGTAAAAGTGTATCTGATCTGAGAGCAGCTGAGTGGCTGAAATAGGAAGCTCACCTGTACGGAGGTGGAGGGAGACTGAACCATTCTGGTCTGAGCGGGGGAGGCCAGGCGGACGGTCTGAGGAGCCTGCAGAAGACAACAAAACAATGTTATGTAGCAGCAAAGCATCATGGGAAGCCTCCTGATGAGATTAAAGCTCATGTAAAAAGATCAGACACATTATTATCATGAAGCTTTAACACTAACGATCGTTTTCACTATGGTTTCATCTGCTGATTCATCGGCTATAAAACGTCCAAAACTATTCAGTTCACTGTCACAAGAAGAAAAGAAGAATGTCCTCACGACTGAGACGACGGAACCAGAAAATATTCAACGATTAGTCAATTATCAAAATAGCTGCACATTATTTTAGTTGCAGCTTTTTGTCGGAAAGAGATTTTATGTAATGTGAAATGGACGGAGAGGAAAAGCAGTCCGGTGAGAGTGACTCTTCTCTCTCTTCACACCACATCAACACAACACAGCTCTTTCTACAGTTACTGTGGTGTCTTCCTGATTTTAGCAGCTTTTCCCTCATCAACTTCTCACAGAACTTCAGCTGAATTTATTATCGTTTTGTTGGTTTTTGTTTTTGGAGCCTCTCGTGGTCTCCCGTGCTGCAGTACCACTCTCCGCCTGAACTGTTACTCTTGCACAAGCGGGGGCGCTGTTTTACAAAAACAAAGCCTTATTAAACGCTGTTTAATAAGTGACATCAGAATCAGAAACACTTTATTGATCCCCGGGGGAAATTACAGTTGTTCCATTTTAGAATAAAAATATATAAAAACATAGAGAACTTATTAGAAAAATTGAAATAAGAATAAAGATGAAATGTAAATATGTGTGCATTATCAAAAATAAATGCAAATATAAAATTAACTATCAAATCACATAAACTCAAGTAAAGGGGACATCAGATTACTGCATACCATTTACATTTTAATGAATATATTTTTACATTTAAACATTTTTAATTAATAAAAAGGTTTAAAGGTCAGATCAGTGGTTTAAAGGTCAGATCCGGTGTTTAAAGGTCAGATCAGCTGTTTAAAGTCAGATCAGCTGTTTAAAGGTCAGATCAGCGGTTTGCTGCAGACTGAATGAAGAGTTCGGATAAACTGAAGCTTGTAGCAACTGAAGCAAACTGTAACTGATCCAATCAAAAGGAATAAAGTGGCGAGTATCATTTGGATCAGAATCCACAGACCCTGACGGGTACCAGACCTACCGTTGTGGCGGTGCCGACCCGGATGGTGGTCCCGGCCGTCGGCGTCGCCGGTCTCTGGGTGATGTTGGCCACCGCTTGGCCCTGCTGCGTCTTGGCCTGAGCCTGGGCCAGAACCTGCTGAGGGACCATCACCAGCTGACCCGTCTCCGTCCGGACCAGAACCATACCTGAAGGAACCAGAACTCAGTCATCACCTTCATCGGACTCAAACACCAGCAGCCTGCTGCACCAGCTGTCCAGACTAAATGGTACGCTGAATCTAGTTGGTTTGATCCTAAAGCCATTTTTGGTTGCACCGCGGAGACCTAAAGTTCATCTAAATCTGGCGTTAAGTCCACACCAACCAAAATATTGTCACAGAAAAAGACGTTTTCTGTGGCCAATCAGTGATCTAAGCTGATATATTTGCTGGTCAATGTGGCACAGAGGATATTTATATGTAACTGCCCACTTACCACATGTATTATTATATACGTGTCGTTAAATTATGTACTTTATTTTGCATGTTTACAGAGCGCTGACATAACGATATCCGTCCGTGTTATCATGCTAATCTGGACCATTAGTTTTATTTATCAATTCATCTGCCAATTAGTTTCTTGATTACTTGATTAATTGTTTTGCTAATAAAATGTCAGAAAATTGTGAAAAATGGCAGTTACACATGTCAACAGTCCAACGTGGCGTCTACAAATGTCTCGTTTTGTCTGACCAACTTTCCAAAACTCAAAGATTTTCAGTTTACTGAGATAAAAGATAAAAAAGCATCCAATCAGGGACTGTTTGTTTTGCAAAAATACAAAAAAATACTGTTATTTGATTATCAAAACTTACCAATCAACTCTCTGATTGATAATCAGTTAAGGGATCGTTCCATAAACTCACCAGTTACTTCAGTGGATTTTATAAAAAGAAAATCATTTGAAAACGTTTAAACAACTAAATTCATGTGACCTTGTAAACTCCTACAGCTCTGCTCCAAATACTATTAAAGTTATGGATGTTTCAAGTTTTGGTATTTTATGTTTTTTACACCTCACCTCGTTATTTTTCACTGGATTGAGTTGAAATATGTGAATATTTGTTACTGCATGTTTTAAATAAATCAAATTAATAGAATTTTATATTTTTTACCTGAATGAAGAATCTTTAATTTTCAAAACTTAACATCACATTCTCACTTTCTGTGTAGTATTAATAAAGCACTCTGTAGTATTGATAAAGTTCTGTGTAGTATTGAGAAAGTTCTGTGTAGTATTGAGGAAGTACTGTGTAGTATTGATACAGTTCTGTGTAGTATTGATACAGTTCTGTGTAGTATTGATACAGTTCTGTGTAGTATTGATAAAGTACTGTATCATATTGATAAAGTTCTGTATAGTATTGATAAAGTTCTGTATAGTATTGATAAAGTTCTGTTTAGTATTGATAAAGTAATAAAGTACTGTGTAGTATTGATAAAGTTCTGTGTAGTATTGATAAAGTTCTGTGTAAAGTTCTGTGTAGTATTGATAAAGTTCTGTGTAGTATTGATAAAGTTCTGTATCATATTGATAAAGTTCTGTGTAGTATTGATAAAGTTCTGTATCATATTGATAAAGTTCTGTGTAGTATTGATAAAGTTCTATGTAGTATTAAGTTCTGTGTAGTATTGATAAAGTACTGTATAGTATTGATAAATGTCTGTGTAAAGTACTGTATAGTATTGATAAAGTTCTGTGTAGTATTGATAAAGTAATAAAGTACTGTGTAGTATTGATAAAGTTCTGTATAGTATTGATAAAGTTCTGTATAGTATTGATAAAGGTCTGTGTAAAGTACTGTGTAGTATTGATAAAGTTCTGTGTAGTATTGATAAAGGTCTGTGTAGTATTGATAAAGTTCTGTATAATATTGATAAAGTTCTGTATAGTATTGATAAAGGTCTGTGTAGTATTGATAAAGTTCTGTGTAAAGTACTGTGTAGTATTGATAAAGTAATAAAGTACTGTGTAGTATTGATAAAGTTCTGTATAGTATTGATAAAGTTCTGTGTAGTATTGGTAAAGTTCTGTATAGTATTGATAAAGGTCTGTGTAGTATTGATAAAGTTCTGTATAGTATTGATAAAGTTCTGTATAGTATTGATAAAGTTCTGTGTAAAGTTCTGTGTAGTATTGATAAAGTAATAAAGTACTGTGTAGTATTGATAAAGTTCTGTATAGTATTGATAAAGTTCTGTATAGTATTGATAAAGTTCTTTAAAGTACTGTGTAGTATTGATAAAGTTCTGTGTAGTATTGATAAAGTAATAAAGTACTGTGTAGTATTGATAAAGTTCTGTGTAGTATTGATAAAGTAATAAAGTACTGTGTAGTATTGATAAAGTTCTGTATAGTATTGATAAAGTTCTGTTTAGTATTGATAAAGTAATAAAGTA